>CAKAJR010000055.1:27500-70743 GCA_916614155.1 Mesoligia furuncula
GCGGGGCAGACCTCCACCGTGTGCTCCACCGTGTCCTCTGGGCGATCCTGGCAATGGTGACACCCGGGCGTTTCCTCCCGCCTGATGATGTGCAGGAACCTCCCGAAACTTCCGTGTCCGGTGAGGACCTGCGTCAGGCGAAAGGTGAGGGCGCCGTGGCGCCTCTCTAGCCACTCCTCAAAGAGGGGTCTTATCGCCGCTATCGCGGCGTGCCCTGCGCTGGGTTGCGACAGTCGCTCTTTCCATGCCGCCATGAGATCGCGCCGGAGATCCGTCCGCTCCGCAGCGATTTGCCGCGGAAGCGGATCCTCCCCCCGGCGTAGTGCCTCCGCGCGCCACTCATACAGGCGCGCGAGGACTATCGCCTCCAGATCCCATGGCGGCAGTCCGGCAAGGAGGCTTGCCGCCTCGCCAGAGATCGTGCGGTAGCCCCGGATAGCCCTTATGGCTACCACCTTCTGGGGCGCGTTCAGGTAGTGGGCGGCTCGCCGCCGCAGTGAACGCGCCCACACCGGGGCCCCGTATATGGCCATGGACCGCACGACCCCCGCGTAAAGCCTCCGGCAGGAGGCGTTTGGCCCCCCCAGGTTGGGCAAGAGCCGCTTGAAGGCGGCCCCGGCCCGTTCCAGTTTGGGGGCCAAACGTCGGAAATGCTCCACGAAGTTCCACCGGCTGTCGAGGACGAGACCCAGGTATTTCATCGTCATCCCGACGCCGATGTGAACCCCTCCTACCGTTAGTTGGGATCCCGATGGCGGCGCGTTCCGGGGCCCATGAAACGACATGGCCTCGGACTTGTGCAATGCCACCTCGAGACCCAACTGCCGGATCCTCTCCACGACTATCGCAACCCCGCGTGTCATCGCGTCGGCCGCCGCCTGATGCGACCTCCCCTGCGCCAGGACCAGCGTGTCGTCAGCGTAGCAAACCACGCTGACGCCATCAGGGAGGTCGGCGCGCAGCACCCAGTCGTACCCGATGTTCCACAGAGGCGGCCCCAGGACCGATCCCTGTGGGACACCGCACGACATCTCTCGCCGGTTCCACTCCCCATCGCGACCGGGGTAGCTGACGGCTCTTTCCGTCAGATACGCGTCGACTATTCGACGGAGGTAGGGCGGCACCCGGTGATACCGGAGTGCCTCCACAATGGTGCTCCAGGGCAGGGTGTTAAACGCGTTGGCGATGTCGAGTGACACCGCCACGACGACCCCACCCCGGGACACCGCGTCCCCCGTCGTGAGGGCTCTCACGCGCATGATGGCGTCCACCGTCGAGCGCCCCTTGCGGAAACCGAACTGGCTGTCCGCAAGATCCGGCCCCGTCCTCACCAGGTGCCCGACGAGGCGGCCCGCAATCACTCTCTCAAAGAGCTTGCCGACCTCGTCGAGCAGCACGATGGGCCGGAATGCGGACGGAGAGTCCGCAGGGCGCCCTGGCTTCCGAATGAGGACCAGCTTCCCCGTCTTCCAACGGCGTGGAAACTGGCCTCTCTCCAAACATGCGCTTAAGAACGCCTCCAGTCGAGGCCCGAGAGCCCCCGAGGCCAGGACCCAGGCTTTACCTGGCAAGCCATCGGGTCCTGGGGCGGTATTTTTGGCCTTCAGCCTTCCTACCGCCGCTCTCAGTTCTACCCCGGTCACAGCAGGGATGTCGTCGTCGTCCGCGTGGTCCGCTTCGGGCACCGCAATTGGCGGAGCCATGGGCGGGGGAGTGTGCTCCCCCCGTGAAGGGAACAGAGCGCTCACCACCTCCTCCACCAGCTGGGGGCGGAGACTCTGCGTCAGCGGGGGGGCCCAGGTGCGGAGTTTATTCCGCACCATTTTATAAGGGCGCCCCCACGGATCTCTGTTCAGAGTCTCCACCATCTCCTCGCGGGCCACATCCTTGGCCCGCTGGACAGCCTCTTGGAGGGCGATCTTCGCCGCTCTGTACCCCTCGTACAGCTCCGCCTCCGTGGCTTCCGCATCCGGAGGGCGAATGCGGAGCCTGCGGTGCCTGGTGTAAAGGTGTCGCGCATCGACGCACGCCTTGCGTAGTGTCTCCACCTCCTGCGACCACCAGTACACCTGACGTCGGGCGCGTCCTGGCCGGACTCGGGGCATTGCCACGTCACAGATCTCGGACATGGCCTCCCGGAACCACTCCGCCTCATCGTCGATGTTGGCAGGCCTGTCCGGTGATGACACCCAGGCCTGCACGATCGAGGCTTCCAGGAGGAGCTCCCGGTCCAGCTGCTTCAGCGCCCACCGCGGACCACTCGGGGCCTGTTGGACCAGCGCGCTAGAGGTCTGGGCGGAGACGTCGAACCGGATATACCGGTGATCGGAGTAGGTCTCCACCCCCTCCATGACGCGCCAGTCAATGACGCGTTGTGACAGAGCGGGGCTGCCGAACGAGATGTCCACCACGGACTCACCCCGCATCCGCACACACGTGGGAACAGAACCCCGATTTAGGACGACCAGGCCTGTTTCCAGAGCCCAGTCCTCCACCATCCTGCCCCGCACATCCGTGTAACGGGAACCCCAGGCCAAATTCTTGGCATTGAAGTCCCCGAGCACTAGCACGGGGAAGGGATGGTTTCTGGCGACGACGACACTCAACTCTGTTAAAGAGTTGTGGAACTCGACGAGAGTTCGGTTCGGAGAGAAGTACACCCCCACTACTACTATCTCTCCGAACCGTGCTGCTACGCACCCCTGTCCCTTCGTGACGCATTCGAGGGACGGGGTGCCGGCGGCGGCCGACGAAAGTATGGCCACTGAGCCGCTCAGGTCCTCCACCCAGTCATCCCTGGGCGGGACAAAGTACGGCTCAGCGACCACGGCGATGTTAATCGACCACTGCGCCACGCTCTGGAGCAACAGGTCCTGAGCGCAGGCACAGTGGTTGATGTTCGCCTGGAGGAGGCGAAGGGGAGCCATTACTCCTCCATTTCAGCCCCCTCCCGGGCCCCTTGTGAGGGCCCCTCGACAGTGGCGACGGCGGCAACGGCAACGGCAGCGGCAGTGGTGGCGGCGGCAGCAGCGGCGTTGGTGGCGGCGGCGGCAGCGGCGGCAGTGGCGGCGGCGACGGTGGTGGTGGCGACGGCGGCGGAGGGCCTGCCTTTCCTCCTGGTTCCGGCGGGTGGAGCGCAGGACTTGCTCCCCGCCCGGTGATCGGCCGGCTTGCCAGCAGCCGCACATGCGATGCAGTGCGGCGCGGCGTTGCACGAGCCGGCCTTATGTCCGGGCTGACCGCAGCGGAAGCACAGTGTGCTGCGGTCTACCTCCGAGGTGCACTGGATGCCAACATGGTGCCCCACATGGCATCGGTAACACCTCAGAGGCTTGGGTTCCAGCAGTTTGACCTGCGCTGAAACCCAGCCCACCAGGAGCCTTCGGCCCTCCGTGATCGTTCTGGCCGCCGTCACGGGGCAGCTTACCGTTATGGTTCGCATGCCCGTGTAGTCAGGACGTATGGTGCCTGCCCTCACCTGGTCGGCCAGACACCCGCCCGTCCTGACAACGGCGGCCACCACCTCTCCCTCCGTTACGGAGTCATCCAGGCCCAAGATGCGCATGTCTGCGCACTTGACGGGCCTGGAGACTCGAGCCTCGTCCGCATTGAGAGACGCCCTTAGCTTCTCAGCTAGGGCGTCAGCGGCGGGGCCACTCGTCGCACCGGGGATCTCCAGCATGCGGGCGCCAGTAGCGGTCACCCTGTGCCGGAGGCCCCCGGTGATCCCCAGCTCCCGGAGGTCCACCGTCTCTCTCGCTTTAGTGAGCACGTCGCAGTACGTCACGCCCCTCTTGACCGCTTCCGGCTGTAGCGTTATAACTACAGCCGCAGTTTTCGGGGCGCGAAGCCTAGCCGCGACGGCTCGCTCCTTGCGGCGCCGCCTTTGCGCCTTCTTTCTGGCCGCCTTGGCCGCCTTCTTCTTCTCCCCGACCACCTGCCATTCGGCGTCGGTCGTGGGAGAAGTGGGAGGGTTTTGGGGGCGGGGCGTTGGCTCTGGGGCCTTCGCCTCCCGTGCCGGCCTGCCCCTCTTCCGGGCCTGCGCCGGGGTGTTGCCAGTGGGCAAAATTGACAAATCCGCGAAAAACATTTCCCGGTTATTGACTTTGCAAAATTTTCAGCAAAAATTCCCTTTAAGAATTTTTATTTCAAAATTTACAGCCTAACCTACGTTCCTTACAATTTTAATCGTTACTTACCTGCCTTACCTGCACTCCGGCGCGCGTTCCGCTAGCTTGAGTCACGTTTGGTGGTGTTATTCCGGGTTTTTACATACATTTTAGTCGAAAAAACACGTTTTTTCAGCATTTTTCAAAATTTTTCTTCAGCGTAAATTCTGAAAACCTCATACATCGCTGGCCCGCGCCGAGACGCGTCTTTTGACACCTCGCACGTGCGCCTAGCTCACATAGAAATTCAAAAATTTTTGGTACTAGCTATTTTCACTACTCAACGAAATCTACCTAAGTGATAGTACAAATTAACCAAACCACAATAACTTTGCATCCCGGTGACGCATTTCGAAGCTGTTTTCAGCAAAATAAATCGTTTTCAGGCGCCCTCTAACTTTCCCACTAGTGAAAATTGACAACTCCGCGAAAAACATTTCCCGGTTATTGACTTTGCAAAATTTTCAGCAAAAATTCCCTTTAAGAATTTTTATTTCAAAATTTACAGCCTAACCTACGTTCCTTACAATTTTAATCGTTACTTACCTGCCTTACCTGCACTCCGGCGCGCGTTCCGCTAGCTTGAGTCACGTTTGGTGGTGTTATTCCGGGTTTTTACATACATTTTGGTCGAAAAACACGTTTTTTCAGCATTTTTCAAAATTTTTCTTCAGCGTAAATTCTGAAAACCTCATACATCGCTGGCCCGCGCCGAGACGCGTCTTTTGACACCTCGCACGTGCGCCTAGCTCACATAGAAATTCAAAAATTTTTGGTACTAGCTATTTTCACTACTCAACGAAATCTACCTAAGTGATAGTACAAATTAACCAAACCACAATAACTTTGCATCCCGGTGACGCATTTCGAAGCTGTTTTCAGCAAAATAAATCGTTTTCAGGCGCCCTCTAACTTTCCCACTAGTGAAAATTGACAAATCCGCGAAAAACATTTCCCGGTTATTGACTTTGCAAAATTTTCAGCAAAAATTCCCTTTAAGAATTTTTATTTCAAAATTTACAGCCTAACCTACGTTCCTTACAATTTTAATCGTTACTTACCTGCCTTACCTGCACTCCGGCGCGCGTTCCGCTAGCTTGAGTCACGTTTGGTGGTGTTATTCCGGGTTTTTACATACATTTTGGTCGAAAAACACGTTTTTTTCAGCATTTTTCAAAATTTTTCTTCAGCGTAAATTCTGAAAACCTCATACATCGCTGGCCCGCGCCGAGACGCGTCTTTTGACACCTCGCACGTGCGCCTAGCTCACATAGAAATTCAAAAATTTTTGGTACTAGCTATTTTCACTACTCAACGAAATCTACCTAAGTGATAGTACAAATTAACCAAACCACAATAACTTTGCATCCCGGTGACGCATTTCGAAGCTGTTTTCAGCAAAATAAATCGTTTTCAGGCGCCCTCTAACTTTCCCACTAGTGAAAATTGACAAATCCGCGAAAAACATTTCCCGGTTATTGACTTTGCAAAATTTTCAGCAAAAATTCCCTTTAAGAATTTTTATTTCAAAATTTACAGCCTAACCTACGTTCCTTACAATTTTAATCGTTACTTACCTGCCTTACCTGCACTCCGGCGCGCGTTCCGCTAGCTTGAGTCACGTTTGGTGGTGTTATTCCGGGTTTTTACATACATTTTAGTCGAAAAACACGTTTTTTCAGCATTTTTCAAAATTTTTCTTCAGCGTAAATTCTGAAAACCTCATACATCGCTGGCCCGCGCCGAGACGCGTCTTTTGACACCTCGCACGTGCGCCTAGCTCACATAGAAATTCAAAAATTTTTGGTACTAGCTATTTTCACTACTCAACGAAATCTATCTAAGTGATAGTACAAATTAACCAAACCACAATAACTTTGCATCCCGGTGACGCATTTCGAAGCTGTTTTCAGCAAAATAAATCGTTTTCAGGCGCCCTCTAACTTTCCCACTAGTGAAAATTGACAAATCCGCGAAAAACATTTCCCGGTTATTGACTTTGCAAAATTTTCAGCAAAAATTCCCTTTAAGAATTTTTATTTCAAAATTTACAGCCTAACCTACGTTCCTTACAATTTTAATCGTTACTTACCTGCCTTACCTGCACTCCGGCGCGCGTTCCGCTAGCTTGAGTCACGTTTGGTGGTGTTATTCCGGGTTTTTACATACATTTTAGTCGAAAAACACGTTTTTTCAGCATTTTTCAAAATTTTTCTTCAGCGTAAATTCTGAAAACCTCATACATCGCTGGCCCGCGCCGAGACGCGTCTTTTGACACCTCGCACGTGCGCCTAGCTCACATAGAAATTCAAAAATTTTTGGTACTAGCTATTTTCACTACTCAACGAAATCTACCTAAGTGATAGTACAAATTAACCAAACCACAATAACTTTGCATCCCGGTGACGCATTTCGAAGCTGTTTTCAGCAAAATAAATCGTTTTCAGGCGCCCTCTAACTTTCCCACTAGTGAAAATTGACAAATCCGCGAAAAACATTTCCCGGTTATTGACTTTGCAAAATTTTCAGCAAAAATTCCCTTTAAGAATTTTTATTTCAAAATTTACAGCCTAACCTACGTTCCTTACAATTTTAATCGTTACTTACCTGCCTTACCTGCACTCCGGCGCGCGTTCCGCTAGCTTGAGTCACGTTTGGTGGTGTTATTCCGGGTTTTTTACATACATTTTAGTCGAAAAACACGTTTTTTCAGCATTTTTCAAAATTTTTCTTCAGCGTAAATTCTGAAAACCTCATACATCGCTGGCCCGCGCCGAGACGCGTCTTTTGACACCTCGCACGTGCGCCTAGCTCACATAGAAATTCAAAAATTTTTGGTACTAGCTATTTTCACTACTCAACGAAATCTACCTAAGTGATAGTACAAATTAACCAAACCACAATAACTTTGCATCCCGGTGACGCATTTCGAAGCTGTTTTCAGCAAAATAAATCGTTTTCAGGCGCCCTCTAACTTTCCCACTAGTGAAAATTGACAAATCCGCGAAAAACATTTCCCGGTTATTGACTTTGCAAAATTTTCAGCAAAAATTCCCTTTAAGAATGTTTATTTCAAAATTTACAGCCTAACCTACGTTCCTTACAATTTTAATCGTTACTTACCTGCCTTACCTGCACTCCGGCGCGCGTTCCGCTAGCTTGAGTCACGTTTGGTGGTGTTATTCCGGGTTTTTACATACATTTTAGTCGAAAAACACGTTTTTTCAGCATTTTTCAAAATTTTTCTTCAGCGTAAATTCTGAAAACCTCATACATCGCTGGCCCGCGCCGAGACGCGTCTTTTGACACCTCGCACGTGCGCCTAGCTCACATAGAAATTCAAAAATTTTTGGTACTAGCTATTTTCACTACTCAACGAAATCTACCTAAGTGATAGTACAAATTAACCAAACCACAATAACTTTGCATCCCGGTGACGCATTTCGAAGCTGTTTTCAGCAAAATAAATCGTTTTCAGGCGCCCTCTAACTTTCCCACTAGTGAAAATTGACAAATCCGCGAAAAACATTTCCCGCTTATTGACTTTGCAAAATTTTCAGCAAAAATTCCCTTTAAGAATTTTTATTTCAAAATTTACAGCCTAACCTACGTTCCTTACAATTTTAATCGTTACTTACCTGCCTTACCTGCACTCCGGCGCGCGTTCCGCTAGCTTGAGTCACGTTTGGTGGTGTTATTCCGGGTTTTTACATACATTTTAGTCGAAAAACACGTTTTTTCAGCATTTTTCAAAATTTTTCTTCAGCGTAAATTCTGAAAACCTCATACATCGCTGGCCCGCGCCGAGACGCGTCTTTTGACACCTCGCACGTGCGCCTAGCTCACATAGAAATTCAAAAATTTTTGGTACTAGCTATTTTCACTACTCAACGAAATCTACCTAAGTGATAGTACAAATTAACCAAACCACAATAACTTTGCATCCCGGTGACGCATTTCGAAGCTGTTTTCAGCAAAATAAATCGTTTTCAGGCGCCCTCTAACTTTCCCACTAGTGAAAATTGACAAATCCGCGAAAAACATTTCCCGGTTATTGACTTTGCAAAATTTTCAGCAAAAATTCCCTTTAAGAATTTTTATTTCAAAATTTACAGCCTAACCTACGTTCCTTACAATTTTAATCGTTACTTACCTGCCTTACCTGCACTCCGGCGCGCGTTCCGCTAGCTTGAGTCACGTTTGGTGGTGTTATTCCGGGTTTTTACATACATTTTAGTCGAAAAACACGTTTTTTCAGCATTTTTCAAAATTTTTCTTCAGCGTAAATTCTGAAAACCTCATACATCGCTGGCCCGCGCCGAGACGCGTCTTTTGACACCTCGCACGTGCGCCTAGCTCACATAGAAATTCAAAAATTTTTGGTACTAGCTATTTTCACTACTCAACGAAATCTACCTAAGTGATAGTACAAATTAACCAAACCACAATAACTTTGCATCCCGGTGACGCATTTCGAAGCTGTTTTCAGCAAAATAAATCGTTTTCAGGCGCCCTCTAACTTTCCCACTAGTGAAAATTGACAAATCCGCGAAAAACATTTCCCGGTTATTGACTTTGCAAAATTTTCAGCAAAAATTCCCTTTAAGAATTTTTATTTCAAAATTTACAGCCTAACCTACGTTCCTTACAATTTTAATCGTTACTTACCTGCCTTACCTGCACTCCGGCGCGCGTTCCGCTAGCTTGAGTCACGTTTGGTGGTGTTATTCCGGGTTTTTACATACATTTTAGTCGAAAAACACGTTTTTTCAGCATTTTTCAAAATTTTTCTTCAGCGTAAATTCTGAAAACCTCATACATCGCTGGCCCGCGCCGAGACGCGTCTTTTGACACCTCGCACGTGCGCCTAGCTCACATAGAAATTCAAAAATTTTTGGTACTAGCTATTTTCACTACTCAACGAAATCTACCTAAGTGATAGTACAAATTAACCAAACCACAATAACTTTGCATCCCGGTGACGCATTTCGAAGCTGTTTTCAGCAAAATAAATCGTTTTCAGGCGCCCTCTAACTTTCCCACTAGTGAAAATTGACAAATCCGCGAAAAACATTTCCCGGTTATTGACTTTGCAAAATTTTCAGCAAAAATTCCCTTTAAGAATTTTTATTTCAAAATTTACAGCCTAACCTACGTTCCTTACAATTTTAATCGTTACTTACCTGCCTTACCTGCACTCCGGCGCGCGTTCCGCTAGCTTGAGTCACGTTTGGTGGTGTTATTCCGGGTTTTTACATACATTTTAGTCGAAAAACACGTTTTTTCAGCATTTTTCAAAATTTTTCTTCAGCGTAAATTCTGAAAACCTCATACATCGCTGGCCCGCGCCGAGACGCGTCTTTTGACACCTCGCACGTGCGCCTAGCTCACATAGAAATTCAAAAATTTTTGGTACTAGCTATTTTCACTACTCAACGAAATCTACCTAAGTGATAGTACAAATTAACCAAACCACAATAACTTTGCATCCCGGTGACGCATTTCGAAGCTGTTTTCAGCAAAATAAATCGTTTTCAGGCGCCCTCTAACTTTCCCACTAGTGAAAATTGACAAATCCGCGAAAAACATTTCCCGGTTATTGACTTTGCAAAATTTTCAGCAAAAATTCCCTTTAAGAATTTTTATTTCAAAATTTACAGCCTAACCTACGTTCCTTACAATTTTAATCGTTACTTACCTGCCTTACCTGCACTCCGGCGCGCGTTCCGCTAGCTTGAGTCACGTTTGGTGGTGTTATTCCGGGTTTTTACATACATTTTAGTCGAAAAACACGTTTTTTCAGCATTTTTCAAAATTTTTCTTCAGCGTAAATTCTGAAAACCTCATACATCGCTGGCCCGCGCCGAGACGCGTCTTTTGACACCTCGCACGTGCGCCTAGCTCACATAGAAATTCAAAAATTTTTGGTACTAGCTATTTTCACTACTCAACGAAATCTACCTAAGTGATAGTACAAATTAACCAAACCACAATAACTTTGCATCCCGGTGACGCATTTCGAAGCTGTTTTCAGCAAAATAAATCGTTTTCAGGCGCCCTCTAACTTTCCCACTAGTGAAAATTGACAAATCCGCGAAAAACATTTCCCGGTTATTGACTTTGCAAAATTTTCAGCAAAAATTCCCTTTAAGAATTTTTATTTCAAAATTTACAGCCTAACCTACGTTCCTTACAATTTTAATCGTTACTTACCTGCCTTACCTGCACTCCGGCGCGCGTTCCGCTAGCTTGAGTCACGTTTGGTGGTGTTATTCCCGGTTTTTACATACATTTTAGTCGAAAAACACGTTTTTTCAGCATTTTTCAAAATTTTTCTTCAGCGTAAATTCTGAAAACCTCATACATCGCTGGCCCGCGCCGAGACGCGTCTTTTGACACCTCGCACGTGCGCCTAGCTCACATAGAAATTCAAAAATTTTTGGTACTAGCTATTTTCACTACTCAACGAAATCTACCTAAGTGATAGTACAAATTAACCAAACCACAATAACTTTGCATCCCGGTGACGCATTTCGAAGCTGTTTTCAGCAAAATAAATCGTTTTCAGGCGCCCTCTAACTTTCCCACTAGTGAAAATTGACAAATCCGCGAAAAACATTTCCCGGTTATTGACTTTGCAAAATTTTCAGCAAAAATTCCCTTTAAGAATTTTTATTTCAAAATTTACAGCCTAACCTACGTTCCTTACAATTTTAATCGTTACTTACCTGCCTTACCTGCACTCCGGCGCGCGTTCCGCTAGCTTGAGTCACGTTTGGTGGTGTTATTCCGGGTTTTTACATACATTTTAGTCGAAAAACACGTTTTTTCAGCATTTTTCAAAATTTTTCTTCAGCGTAAATTCTGAAAACCTCATACATCGCTGGCCCGCGCCGAGACGCGTCTTTTGACACCTCGCACGTGCGCCTAGCTCACATAGAAATTCAAAAATTTTTGGTACTAGCTATTTTCACTACTCAACGAAATCTACCTAAGTGATAGTACAAATTAACCAAACCACAATAACTTTGCATCCCGGTGACGCATTTCGAAGCTGTTTTCAGCAAAATAAATCGTTTTCAGGCGCCCTCTAACTTTCCCACTAGTGAAAATTGACAAATCCGCGAAAAACATTTCCCGGTTATTGACTTTGCAAAATTTTCAGCAAAAATTCCCTTTAAGAATTTTTATTTCAAAATTTACAGCCTAACCTACGTTCCTTACAATTTTAATCGTTACTTACCTGCCTTACCTGCACTCCGGCGCGCGTTCCGCTAGCTTGAGTCACGTTTGGTGGTGTTATTCCGGGTTTTTACATACATTTTAGTCGAAAAACACGTTTTTTCAGCATTTTTCAAAATTTTTCTTCAGCGTAAATTCTGAAAACCTCATACATCGCTGGCCCGCGCCGAGACGCGTCTTTTGACACCTCGCACGTGCGCCTAGCTCACATAGAAATTCAAAAATTTTTGGTACTAGCTATTTTCACTACTCAACGAAATCTACCTAAGTGATAGTACAAATTAACCAAACCACAATAACTTTGCATCCCGGTGACGCATTTCGAAGCTGTTTTCAGCAAAATAAATCGTTTTCAGGCGCCCTCTAACTTTCCCACTAGTGAAAATTGACAAATCCGCGAAAAACATTTCCCGGTTATTGACTTTGCAAAATTTTCAGCAAAAATTCCCTTTAAGAATTTTTATTTCAAAATTTACAGCCTTTTTTTTTTTTTTTTTTTTTTTTTGTGGATGGGAAATCATCAAATGACTCCTCCCGCTCTGGGTGGAGCGGAAGGGAGTGTCAGACTCTTACTGACTAAAACCCACCCGTGTTCCTTCCTTAGCCCTTTATGTTCCGGGCCAGCGGTAACCCTTTCGGACAATCCCGCTGACCCGGCAGGCTTCGGCCCTAAGGGGCCCCTCCTCGATGCTGACATCTCTTTGAGGCGCGCGTGGAACACGTACGCGCCGTCCGGCACGGGCCTGGTCCTGATCGGGCGGTGAGCTACCCATTACTCTCCGCCCGCAGGCCCGCGCCTACGGTGGCCGGGAGTCGTCACGCGGCTCCCGACGCCCGGAGCGTCTCCCGCGGCGGCTGGGACGGGAGGCTCTCTCCCTGAGCCGTTCCGCCACCTCCTTCGCTAGCATGACTGCTTCGCAGAAGGAGGTGACTGCCTCCCATTCCCTCTCGCCCCGGACCATGGCTTGCACCAGGGCCGGACGCGAGAGGTCGCCGTCGCTGCCAATCGCCTCTACGAGGACACGGCGGTGCTCCGCCCAAGCGGGGCAGACCTCCACCGTGTGCTCCACCGTGTCCTCTGGGCGATCCTGGCAATGGTGACACCCGGGCGTTTCCTCCCGCCTGATGATGTGCAGGAACCTCCCGAAACTTCCGTGTCCGGTGAGGACCTGCGTCAGGCGAAAGGTGAGGGCGCCGTGGCGCCTCTCTAGCCACTCCTCAAAGAGGGGTCTTATCGCCGCTATCGCGGCGTGCCCTGCGCTGGGTTGCGACAGTCGCTCTTTCCATGCCGCCATGAGATCGCGCCGGAGATCCGTCCGCTCCGCAGCGATTTGCCGCGGAAGCGGATCCTCCCCCCGGCGTAGTGCCTCCGCGCGCCACTCATACAGGCGCGCGAGGACTATCGCCTCCAGATCCCATGGCGGCAGTCCGGCAAGGAGGCTTGCCGCCTCGCCAGAGATCGTGCGGTAGCCCCGGATAGCCCTTATGGCTACCACCTTCTGGGGCGCGTTCAGGTAGTGGGCGGCTCGCCGCCGCAGTGAACGCGCCCACACCGGGGCCCCGTATATGGCCATGGACCGCACGACCCCCGCGTAAAGCCTCCGGCAGGAGGCGTTTGGCCCCCCCAGGTTGGGCAAGAGCCGCTTGAAGGCGGCCCCGGCCCGTTCCAGTTTGGGGGCCAAACGTCGGAAATGCTCCACGAAGTTCCACCGGCTGTCGAGGACGAGACCCAGGTATTTCATCGTCATCCCGACGCCGATGTGAACCCCTCCTACCGTTAGTTGGGATCCCGATGGCGGCGCGTTCCGGGGCCCATGAAACGACATGGCCTCGGACTTGTGCAATGCCACCTCGAGACCCAACTGCCGGATCCTCTCCACGACTATCGCAACCCCGCGTGTCATCGCGTCGGCCGCCGCCTGATGCGACCTCCCCTGCGCCAGGACCAGCGTGTCGTCAGCGTAGCAAACCACGCTGACGCCATCAGGGAGGTCGGCGCGCAGCACCCAGTCGTACCCGATGTTCCACAGAGGTGGCCCCAGGACCGATCCCTGTGGGACACCGCACGACATCTCTCGCCGGTTCCACTCCCCATCGCGACCGGGGTAGCTGACGGCTCTTTCCGTCAGATACGCCTCGACTATTCGACGGAGGTAGGGCGGCACCCGGTGATACCGGAGTGCCTCCACAATGGTGCTCCAGGGCAGGGTGTTAAACGCGTTGGCGATGTCGAGTGACACCGCCACGACGACCCCACCCCGGGACACTGCGTCCCCCGTCGTGAGGGCTCTCACGCGCATGATGGCGTCCACCGTCGAGCGCCCCTTGCGGAAACCGAACTGGCTGTCCGCAAGATCCGGCCCCGTCCTCACCAGGTGCCCGACGAGGCGGCCCGCAATCACTCTCTCAAAGAGCTTGCCGACCTCGTCGAGCAGCACGATGGGCCGGTATGCGGACGGAGAGTCCGCAGGGCGCCCTGGCTTCCGAATGAGGACCAGCTTCCCCGTCTTCCAACGGAGTGGAAACTGGCCTCTCTCCAAACATGCGCTTAAGAACGCCTCCAGTCGAGGCCCGAGAGCCCTCGAGGCCAGGACCCAGGCTTTACCTGGCAAGCCGTCGGGTCCTGGGGCGGTATTTTTGGCCTTCAGCCTACCTACCGCCGCTCTCAGTTCTACCCCGGTCACTGCAGGGATGTCGTCGTCGTCCGCGTGGTCCGCTTCGGGCACCGCAATTGGCGGAGCCATGGGCGGGGGAGTGTGCTCCCCCCGTGAAGGGAACAGAGCGCTCACCACCTCCTCCACCAGCTGGGGGCGGAGACTCTGCGTCAGCGGGGGGGCCCAGGTGCGGAGTTTATTCCGCACCATTTTATAAGGGCGCCCCCACGGATCTCTGTTCAGAGTCTCCACCATCTCCTCGCGGGCCACATCCTTGGCCCGCTGGACAGCCTCTTGGAGGGCGGTCTTCGCCGCTCTGTACCCCTCGTACAGCTCCGCCTCCGTGGCTTCCGCATCCGGAGGGCGAATGCGGAGCCTGCGGTGCCTGGTGTACAGGTGTCGCGCATCGCCGCACGCCTTGCGTAGTGTCTCCACCTCCTGCGACCACCAGTACACCTGACGTCGGGCGCGTCCTGGCCGGACTCGGGGCATTGCCACGTCACAGATCTCGGACATGGCCTCCCGGAACCACTCCGCCTCATCGTCGATGTTGGCAGGCCTGTCCGGTGATGACACCCAGGCCTGCACGATCGAGGCTTCCAGGAGGAGCTCCCGGTCCAGCTGCTTCAGCGCCCACCGCGGACCACTCGGGGCCTGTTGGACCAGCGCGCTAGAGGTCTGGGCGGAGACGTCGAACCGGATATACCGGTGATCGGAGTAGGTCTCCACCCCCTCCATGACGCGCCAGTCAATGACGCGTTGTGACAGAGCGGGGCTGCCGAACGAGATGTCCACCACGGACTCACCCCGCATCCGCACACACGTGGGAACAGAACCCCGATTTAGGACGACCAGGCCTGTTTCCAGAGCCCAGTCCTCCACCATCCTGCCCCGCACATCCGTGTAACGGGAACCCCAGGCCAAATTCTTGGCATTGAAGTCCCCGAGCACTAGCACGGGGAAGGGATGGTTTCTGGCGACGACGACACTCAACTCTGTTAAAGAGTTGTGGAACTCGGCGAGAGTTCGGTTCGGAGAGAAGTACACCCCCACTACTACTATCTCTCCGAACCGTGCTGCTACGCACCCCTGTCCCTTCGTGACGCATTCGAGGGACGGGGTGCCGGCGGCGGCCGACGAAAGTATGGCCACTTAGCCGCTCAGGTCCTCCACCCAGTCATCCCTGGGCGGGACAAAGTACGGCTCAGCGACCACGGCGATGTTAATCGACCACTGCGCCACGCTCTGGAGCAACAGGTCCTGAGCACAGGCGCAGTGGTTGATGTTCGCCTGGAGGAGGCGTAGGGGAGCCATTACTCCTCCATTTCAGCCCCCTCCCGGGCCCCTTGTGAGGGCCCCTCGACGATGGCGGCGGCGGCAGCGGCGGCAGCGGCGGTGGTGGTAGCGGCGGCGGTGGTGGTGGCGGCGGCGGCGGCGGCGGCGGTGGTGGCGGCGGCAGCAGCGGCGTTGTTGGCGGCGGCAGCGGCGGCGGCGACGGTGGTGGTGGCGACGGTGGCGGAGGGCCTGCCTTTCCTCCTGGTTCCGGCGGGTGGAGCGCAGGACTTGCTCCCCGCCCGGTGATCGGCCGGCTTGCCAGCAGCCGCACATGCGAAGCAGTGCGGCGCGGCGTTACACGAGCCGGCCTTATGTCCGGGCTGACCGCAGCGGAAGCACAGTGTGCTGCGGTCCACCTCCGAGGTGCACTGGATGCCAACGTGGTGTCCCACAAGGCATCGGTAGCACCTCAGAGGCTTGGGTTCCAGCAGTTTAACCTGCGCTGAGACCCAGCCCACCAGAAGCCTTCGGCCCTCCACAATTGTTTTGGCCGCCGTCACGGGGCAGCTTACCGTTACGGTTCGCATCCCCGCGAAGTCAGGACGTATGGTGCCCGCCTTCACCTGCTCGGCCAGACACCCGCCCGTCCTAACGACGGCGGCCACCACCTCTTCCTCCGTAACGGAGTCATCCAGGCCCAAGATGCGCATGTCCGCGCACTTGACGGGCCTGGAGACCCGAGCCTCGTCCGCATCGAGGGACGCCCTTAACTTTTCAGCTAGGGCGTCAGCGGTGGGGCCACTTGTCGCACCGGGGATCTCCAGCATGCGGGCGCCAGTGGCGGTCACCCTGTGCCGGAGGCCCCCGGTGATCCCCAACTCCCGGAGGTCCACCGTCTCCCTTGCCTTCGAGAGCACGTCACGGTACGTGACGCCCCTTTTGACCGCGTCCGGCTGTAGTGTTATTACCACAGCCGCGGTCTTCGGGGCGCGGAGCCTAGCCGCGACGGCTCTCTCCTTGCGGCGCCGCCTCTGCGCCTTTTTTCTGGCCGCCTTGGCCGCCTTCTTCTTCTCCCCGACCACCTGCCATTCGGCGTCGGTCGTGGGAGGAGTGGGAGGGTTTTGGGGGCGGGGCGTTGGCTCTGGGGCCTTTGCCTCCCGTGCCGGTCTGCCCCTCTTCCGGGCCTGCGCCGGGGTGTTGCCGGTAGGCGCCGGGGCCCCGCCAGCCGGCGCCGAGGCTCCTCCAGCCGACACCGGTTTGGCCGACGCCGGTTTGGCCGACGCCGGTTTGGCCGACGCCGTTTTGGCCGGCGCCGGTTTGGCCGACGCCGGCTTAGCCGGCGCCTGGGCCCGGCCGGACGGCCCGGGTTTAGGGGCGGCAGCTGCCGTAGCGGCCGCGTATGTGGCCGCCTTCGGCCCCGGGGCCGTCCCGCCCGCCAGAGGGGGGCGCAGGACTATGCCCTCCAGGACGGAGAACCGCGCCTGGAAGGCCGCCAACTCCTGTCGAACCAGGCTGAGGACCTGGTTCTCTACTGGGACTTGCTGGCTCGGCGTCTTCGCCTGCGCGCCCCCGGTGACCCGCAGGCCGGCCAGGTCTGCCCGGAGCCTCCCATTCTCCTTTTGGAGATGCTCCATGGCAGCCGTAAGGCG
Organism: Mesoligia furuncula; assembly: GCA_916614155.1. Classification (NCBI taxonomy): domain Eukaryota; kingdom Metazoa; phylum Arthropoda; class Insecta; order Lepidoptera; family Noctuidae; genus Mesoligia; species Mesoligia furuncula. The sequence continues at coordinate 44,490 of CAKAJR010000055.1, forward strand.
GGCGACCTCCGCCCGCAGTTCAGCCACCTCGCCGGCCGAGGGGCCGGTGTAGTTGGCCGCCTCCGCTGCCGCCATGATGGAGGCCGTCGCCGAGACTACGGCCTTGTTCTTAGAAGCTTGGAGCTTCTTCAATGCCACGTCTCGGATCGCGGCCTCCACGACCGCCGCAAACCTGCGGTTGCAGTCCGCCTCGAGTTCAGAGCCACTAGCCTCCCCTGCCTCGTCGCTTGAGGGCCCCGAAGCGACCGCGCGACCGGTCTCCCCCTCCTTTGTGGGCTCTTCCGCTCTTTCGGCCGCCTCGCGGGCAGTGAGCCCCCTCCCCTTGCCTCGCTCTCGGACTCCACCCCGCCTACTGGTGGGGATCTTCCGAGCCGAGGCCAGCTCTCCGTCGGAGGACGACCCCTGGCTGTCCTCTGACCTTGGCCGCTTGCTGTACTTCTTCGCAGCGGCCACCTCCTTGGCACGACAGGGGCTCCCTGAGCCTCCCGTGCTCGCGCCTCCAGATGCGGCATCGGACTCCGACCCCGCATCACTCCTCACCTCTTCTGTTGGTTTTTTTGATTTATTATTCATTTCCATATTTGTTCCCACGAGTATATTTCATGTTGTACTGGCTCAAAAAATAACGGTTCGCACTAGCGACTAAATCAAGCTACCCATTAGCCAAGCTTACAACCTCCCTCACGGTGCGCCGCCGCTTGGAGATTTGGGGAATTTTTTATAGAGGTTAATCTTCCTCGCGGTCCGGGCGGTTAAGCCAAGACCCTCGACCCCCTTCAACAGCCAGAGACATGACCATAACTGTCTCCAGGGCTACGAGATTAGCGGTGGCAGGAGGGTTGCCCCTCCTGCCTGCCCGGCGGCAGGGTAAGTGCACACCGGGCCCACTATGACCCCCCACACTTGTCGCTCTGCTACTCAGAGCGATCTGTGTGGGGCGATCCTCCTGGCAGAACATTAGCATGCGGACAGCGAAATCCCACTGGGAAATAATCCCAATGGGAAATCGCTGCCCGCACCCCAGGATGCACCGGCCCGAACACTGGTCTTCCCCCCGGACGTATCCAGAAAGGAACCCCAGTCCCCGGGCACACGTGGAGGTTTTCTGCCCTGACACCCCAAAATTTACAGCCTAACCTACGTTCCTTACAATTTTAATCGTTACTTACCTGCCTTACCTGCACTCCGGCGCGCGTTCCGCTAGCTTGAGTCACGTTTGGTGGTGTTATTCCGGGTTTTTACATACATTTTAGTCGAAAAACACGTTTTTTCAGCATTTTTCAAAATTTTTCTTCAGCGTAAATTCTGAAAACCTCATACATCGCTGGCCCGCGCCGAGACGCGTCTTTTGACACCTTGCACGTGCGCCTAGCTCACATAGAAATTCAAAAATTTTTGGTACTAGCTATTTTCACTACTCAACGAAATCTACCTAAGTGATAGTACAAATTAACCAAACCACAATAACTTTGCATCCCGGTGACGCATTTCGAAGCTGTTTTCAGCAAAATAAATCGTTTTCAGGCGCCCTCTAACTTTCCCACTAGTGAAAATTGACAAATCCGCGAAAAACATTTCCCGGTTATTGACTTTGCAAAATTTTCAGCAAAAATTCCCTTTAAGAATTTTTATTTCAAAATTTACAGCCTAACCTACGTTCCTTACAATTTTAATCGTTACTTACCTGCCTTACCTGCACTCCGGCGCGCGTTCCGCTAGCTTGAGTCACGTTTGGTGGTGTTATTCCGGGTTTTTACATACATTTTAGTCGAAAAACACGTTTTTTCAGCATTTTTCAAAATTTTTCTTCAGCGTAAATTCTGAAAACCTCATACATCGCTGGCCCGCGCCGAGACGCGTCTTTTGACACCTCGCACGTGCGCCTAGCTCACATAGAAATTCAAAAATTTTTGGTACTAGCTATTTTCACTACTCAACGAAATCTACCTAAGTGATAGTACAAATTAACCAAACCACAATAACTTTGCATCCCGGTGACGCATTTCGAAGCTGTTTTCAGCAAAATAAATCGTTTTCAGGCGCCCTCTAACTTTCCCACTAGTGAAAATTGACAAATCCGCGAAAAACATTTCCCGGTTATTGACTTTGCAAAATTTTCAGCAAAAATTCCCTTTAAGAATTTTTATTTCAAAATTTACAGCCTAACCTACGTTCCTTACAATTTTAATCGTTACTTACCTGCCTTACCTGCACTCCGGCGCGCGTTCCGCTAGCTTGAGTCACGTTTGGTGGTGTTATTCCGGGTTTTTACATACATTTTAGTCGAAAAACACGTTTTTTCAGCATTTTTCAAAATTTTTCTTCAGCGTAAATTCTGAAAACCTCATACATCGCTGGCCCGCGCCGAGACGCGTCTTTTGACACCTCGCACGTGCGCCTAGCTCACATAGAAATTCAAAAATTTTTGGTACTAGCTATTTTCACTACTTAACGAAATCTACCTAAGTGATAGTACAAATTAACCAAACCACAATAACTTTGCATCCCGGTGACGCATTTCGAAGCTGTTTTCAGCAAAATAAATCGTTTTCAGGCGCCCTCTAACTTTCCCACTAGTGAAAATTGACAAATCCGCGAAAAACATTTCCCGGTTATTGACTTTGCAAAATTTTCAGCAAAAATTCCCTTTAAGAATTTTTATTTCAAAATTTACAGCTTAACCTACGTTCCTTACAATTTTAATCGTTACTTACCTGCCTTACCTGCACTCCGGCGCGCGTTCCGCTAGCTTGAGTCACGTTTGGTGGTGTTATTCCGGGTTTTTACATACATTTTAGTCGAAAAACACGTTTTTTCAGCATTTTTCAAAATTTTTCTTCAGCGTAAATTCTGAAAACCTCATACATCGCTGGCCCGCGCCGAGACGCGTCTTTTGACACCTCGCACGTGCGCCTAGCTCACATAGAAATTCAAAAATTTTTGGTACTAGCTATTTTCACTACTCAACGAAATCTACCTAAGTGATAGTACAAATTAACCAAACCACAATAACTTTGCATCCCGGTGACGCATTTCGAAGCTGTTTTCAGCAAAATAAATCGTTTTCAGGCGCCCTCTAACTTTCCCACTAGTGAAAATTGACAAATCCGCGAAAAACATTTCCCGGTTATTGACTTTGCAAAATTTTCAGCAAAAATTCCCTTTAAGAATTTTTATTTCAAAATTTACAGCCTAACCTACGTTCCTTACAATTTTAATCGTTACTTACCTGCCTTACCTGCACTCCGGCGCGCGTTCCGCTAGCTTGAGTCACGTTTGGTGGTGTTATTCCGGGTTTTTACATACATTTTAGTCGAAAAACACGTTTTTTCAGCATTTTTCAAAATTTTTCTTCAGCGTAAATTCTGAAAACCTCATACATCGCTGGCCCGCGCCGAGACGCGTCTTTTGACACCTCGCACGTGCGCCTAGCTCACATAGAAATTCAAAAATTTTTGGTACTAGCTATTTTCACTACTCAACGAAATCTACCTAAGTGATAGTACAAATTAACCAAACCACAATAACTTTGCATCCCGGTGACGCATTTCGAAGCTGTTTTCAGCAAAATAAATCGTTTTCAGGCGCCCTCTAACTTTCCCACTAGTGAAAATTGACAAATCCGCGAAAAACATTTCCCGGTTATTGACTTTGCAAAATTTTCAGCAAAAATTCCCTTTAAGAATTTTTATTTCAAAATTTACAGCCTAACCTACGTTCCTTACAATTTTAATCGTTACTTACCTGCCTTACCTGCACTCCGGCGCGCGTTCCGCTAGCTTGAGTCACGTTTGGTGGTGTTATTCCGGGTTTTTACATACATTTTAGTCGAAAAACACGTTTTTTCAGCATTTTTCAAAATTTTTCTTCAGCGTAAATTCTGAAAACCTCATACATCGCTGGCCCGCGCCGAGACGCGTCTTTTGACACCTCGCACGTGCGCCTAGCTCACATAGAAATTCAAAAATTTTTGGTACTAGCTATTTTCACTACTCAACGAAATCTACCTAAGTGATAGTACAAATTAACCAAACCACAATAACTTTGCATCCCGGTGACGCATTTCGAAGCTGTTTTCAGCAAAATAAATCGTTTTCAGGCGCCCTCTAACTTTCCCACTAGTGAAAATTGACAAATCCGCGAAAAACATTTCCCGGTTATTGACTTTGCAAAATTTTCAGCAAAAATTCCCTTTAAGAATTTTTATTTCAAAATTTACAGCCTAACCTACGTTCCTTACAATTTTAATCGTTACTTACCTGCCTTACCTGCACTCCGGCGCGCGTTCCGCTAGCTTGAGTCACGTTTGGTGGTGTTATTCCGGGTTTTTACATACATTTTAGTCGAAAAACACGTTTTTTCAGCATTTTTCAAAATTTTTCTTCAGCGTAAATTCTGAAAACCTCATACATCGCTGGCCCGCGCCGAGACGCGTCTTTTGACACCTCGCACGTGCGCCTAGCTCACATAGAAATTCAAAAATTTTTGGTACTAGCTATTTTCACTACTCAACGAAATCTACCTAAGTGATAGTACAAATTAACCAAACCACAATAACTTTGCATCCCGGTGACGCATTTCGAAGCTGTTTTCAGCAAAATAAATCGTTTTCAGGCGCCCTCTAACTTTCCCACTAGTGAAAATTGACAAATCCGCGAAAAACATTTCCCGGTTATTGACTTTGCAAAATTTTCAGCAAAAATTCCCTTTAAGAATTTTTATTTCAAAATTTACAGCCTAACCTACGTTCCTTACAATTTTAATCGTTACTTACCTGCCTACCTGCACTCCGGCGCGCGTTCCGCTAGCTTGAGTCACGTTTGGTGGTGTTATTCCGGGTTTTTACATACATTTTAGTCGAAAAACACGTTTTTTCAGCATTTTTCAAAATTTTTCTTCAGCGTAAATTCTGAAAACCTCATACATCGCTGGCCCGCGCCGAGACGCGTCTTTTGACACCTCGCACGTGCGCCTAGCTCACATAGAAATTCAAAAATTTTTGGTACTAGCTATTTTCACTACTCAACGAAATCTACCTAAGTGATAGTACAAATTAACCAAACCACAATAACTTTGCATCCCGGTGACGCATTTCGAAGCTGTTTTCAGCAAAATAAATCGTTTTCAGGCGCCCTCTAACTTTCCCACTAGTGAAAATTGACAAATCCGCGAAAAACATTTCCCGGTTATTGACTTTGCAAAATTTTCAGCAAAAATTCCCTTTAAGAATTTTTATTTCAAAATTTACAGCCTAACCTACGTTCCTTACAATTTTAATCGTTACTTACCTGCCTTACCTGCACTCCGGCGCGCGTTCCGCTAGCTTGAGTCACGTTTGGTGGTGTTATTCCGGGTTTTTACATACATTTTAGTCGAAAAACACGTTTTTTCAGCATTTTTCAAAATTTTTCTTCAGCGTAAATTCTGAAAACCTCATACATCGCTGGCCCGCGCCGAGACGCGTCTTTTGACACCTCGCACGTGCGCCTAGCTCACATAGAAATTCAAAAATTTTTGGTACTAGCTATTTTCACTACTCAACGAAATCTACCTAAGTGATAGTACAAATTAACCAAACCACAATAACTTTGCATCCCGGTGACGCATTTCGAAGCTGTTTTCAGCAAAATAAATCGTTTTCAGGCGCCCTCTAACTTTCCCACTAGTGAAAATTGACAAATCCGCGAAAAACATTTCCCGGTTATTGACTTTGCAAAATTTTCAGCAAAAATTCCCTTTAAGAATTTTTATTTCAAAATTTACAGCCTAACCTACGTTCCTTACAATTTTAATCGTTACTTACCTGCCTTACCTGCACTCCGGCGCGCGTTCCGCTAGCTTGAGTCACGTTTGGTGGTGTTATTCCGGGTTTTTACATACATTTTAGTCGAAAAACACGTTTTTTCAGCATTTTTCAAAATTTTTCTTCAGCGTAAATTCTGAAAACCTCATACATCGCTGGCCCGCGCCGAGACGCGTCTTTTGACACCTCGCACGTGCGCCTAGCTCACATAGAAATTCAAAAATTTTTGGTACTAGCTATTTTCACTACTCAACGAAATCTACCTAAGTGATAGTACAAATTAACCAAACCACAATAACTTTGCATCCCGGTGACGCATTTCGAAGCTGTTTTCAGCAAAATAAATCGTTTTCAGGCGCCCTCTAACTTTCCCACTAGTGAAAATTGACAAATCCGCGAAAAACATTTCCCGGTTATTGACTTTGCAAAATTTTCAGCAAAAATTCCCTTTAAGAATTTTTATTTCAAAATTTACAGCCTAACCTACGTTCCTTACAATTTTAATCGTTACTTACCTGCCTTACCTGCACTCCGGCGCGCGTTCCGCTAGCTTGAGTCACGTTTGGTGGTGTTATTCCGGGTTTTTACATACATTTTAGTCGAAAAACACGTTTTTTCAGCATTTTTCAAAATTTTTCTTCAGCGTAAATTCTGAAAACCTCATACATCGCTGGCCCGCGCCGAGACGCGTCTTTTGACACCTCGCACGTGCGCCTAGCTCACATAGAAATTCAAAAATTTTTGGTACTAGCTATTTTCACTACTCAACGAAATCTACCTAAGTGATAGTACAAATTAACCAAACCACAATAACTTTGCATCCCGGTGACGCATTTCGAAGCTGTTTTCAGCAAAATAAATCGTTTTCAGGCGCCCTCTAACTTTCCCACTAGTGAAAATTGACAAATCCGCGAAAAACATTTCCCGGTTATTGACTTTGCAAAATTTTCAGCAAAAATTCCCTTTAAGAATTTTTATTTCAAAATTTACAGCCTAACCTACGTTCCTTACAATTTTAATCGTTACTTACCTGCCTTACCTGCACTCCGGCGCGCGTTCCGCTAGCTTGAGTCACGTTTGGTGGTGTTATTCCGGGTTTTTACATACATTTTAGTCGAAAAACACGTTTTTTTCAGCATTTTTCAAAATTTTTCTTCAGCGTAATTTCTGAAAACCTCATACATCGCTGGCCCGCGCCGAGACGCGTCTTTTGACACCTCGCACGTGCGCCTAGCTCACATAGAAATTCAAAAATTTTTGGTACTAGCTATTTTCACTACTCAACGAAATCTACCTAAGTGATAGTACAAATTAACCAAACCACAATAACTTTGCATCCCGGTGACGCATTTCGAAGCTGTTTTCAGCAAAATAAATCGTTTTCAGGCGCCCTCTAACTTTCCCACTAGTGAAAATTGACAAATCCGCGAAAAACATTTCCCGGTTATTGACTTTGCAAAATTTTCAGCAAAAATTCCCTTTAAGAATTTTTATTTCAAAATTTACAGCCTAACCTACGTTCCTTACAATTTTAATCGTTACTTACCTGCCTTACCTGCACTCCGGCGCGCGTTCCGCTAGCTTGAGTCACGTTTGGTGGTGTTATTCCGGGTTTTTACATACATTTTAGTCGAAAAACACGTTTTTTCAGCATTTTTCAAAATTTTTCTTCAGCGTAAATTCTGAAAACCTCATACATCGCTGGCCCGCGCCGAGACGCGTCTTTTGACACCTCGCACGTGCGCCTAGCTCACATAGAAATTCAAAAATTTTTGGTACTAGCTATTTTCACTACTCAACGAAATCTACCTAAGTGATAGTACAAATTAACCAAACCACAATAACTTTGCATCCCGGTGACGCATTTCGAAGCTGTTTTCAGCAAAATAAATCGTTTTCAGGCGCCCTCTAACTTTCCCACTAGTGAAAATTGACAAATCCGCGAAAAACATTTCCCGGTTATTGACTTTGCAAAATTTTCAGCAAAAATTCCCTTTAAGAATTTTTATTTCAAAATTTACAGCCTAACCTACGTTCCTTACAATTTTAATCGTTACTTACCTGCCTTACCTGCACTCCGGCGCGCGTTCCGCTAGCTTGAGTCACGTTTGGTGGTGTTATTCCGGGTTTTTACATACATTTTGGTCGAAAAACACGTTTTTTTCAGCATTTTTCAAAATTTTTCTTCAGCGTAAATTCTGAAAACCTCATACATCGCTGGCCCGCGCCGAGACGCGTCTTTTGACACCTCGCACGTGCGCCTAGCTCACATAGAAATTCAAAAATTTTTGGTACTAGCTATTTTCACTACTCAACGAAATCTACCTAAGTGATAGTACAAATTAACCAAACCACAATAACTTTGCATCCCGGTGACGCATTTCGAAGCTGTTTTCAGCAAAATAAATCGTTTTCAGGCGCCCTCTAACTTTCCCACTAGTGAAAATTGACAAATCCGCGAAAAACATTTCCCGGTTATTGACTTTGCAAAATTTTCAGCAAAAATTCCCTTTAAGAATTTTTATTTCAAAATTTACAGCCTAACCTACGTTCCTTACAATTTTAATCGTTACTTACCTGCCTTACCTGCACTCCGGCGCGCGTTCCGCTAGCTTGAGTCACGTTTGGTGGTGTTATTCCGGGTTTTTACATACATTTTAGTCGAAAAACACGTTTTTTCAGCATTTTTCAAAATTTTTCTTCAGCGTAAATTCTGAAAACCTCATACATCGCTGGCCCGCGCCGAGACGCGTCTTTTGACACCTCGCACGTGCGCCTAGCTCACATAGAAATTCAAAAATTTTTGGTACTAGCTATTTTCACTACTCAACGAAATCTACCTAAGTGATAGTACAAATTAACCAAACCACAATAACTTTGCATCCCGGTGACGCATTTCGAAGCTGTTTTCAGCAAAATAAATCGTTTTCAGGCGCCCTCTAACTTTCCCACTAGTGAAAATTGACAAATCCGCGAAAAACATTTCCCGGTTATTGACTTTGCAAAATTTTCAGCAAAAATTCCCTTTAAGAATTTTTATTTCAAAATTTACAGCCTAACCTACGTTCCTTACAATTTTAATCGTTACTTACCTGCCTTACCTGCACTCCGGCGCGCGTTCCGCTAGCTTGAGTCACGTTTGGTGGTGTTATTCCGGGTTTTTACATACATTTTAGTCGAAAAACACGTTTTTTCAGCATTTTTCAAAATTTTTCTTCAGCGTAAATTCTGAAAACCTCATACATCGCTGGCCCGCGCCGAGACGCGTCTTTTGACACCTCGCACGTGCGCCTAGCTCACATAGAAATTCAAAAATTTTTGGTACTAGCTATTTTCACTACTCAACGAAATCTACCTAAGTGATAGTACAAATTAACCAAACCACAATAACTTTGCATCCCGGTGACGCATTTCGAAGCTGTTTTCAGCAAAATAAATCGTTTTCAGGCGCCCTCTAACTTTCCCACTAGTGAAAATTGACAAATCCGCGAAAAACATTTCCCGGTTATTGACTTTGCAAAATTTTCAGCAAAAATTCCCTTTAAGAATTTTTATTTCAAAATTTACAGCCTAACCTACGTTCCTTACAATTTTAATCGTTACTTACCTGCCTTACCTGCACTCCGGCGCGCGTTCCGCTAGCTTGAGTCACGTTTGGTGGTGTTATTCCGGGTTTTTACATACATTTTGGTCGAAAAACACGTTTTTTTCAGCATTTTTCAAAATTTTTCTTCAGCGTAAATTCTGAAAACCTCATACATCGCTGGCCCGCGCCGAGACGCGTCTTTTGACACCTCGCACGTGCGCCTAGCTCACATAGAAATTCAAAAATTTTTGGTACTAGCTATTTTCACTACTCAACGAAATCTACCTAAGTGATAGTACAAATTAACCAAACCACAATAACTTTGCATCCCGGTGACGCATTTCGAAGCTGTTTTCAGCAAAATAAATCGTTTTCAGGCGCCCTCTAACTTTCCCACTAGTGAAAATTGACAAATCCGCGAAAAACATTTCCCGGTTATTGACTTTGCAAAATTTTCAGCAAAAATTCCCTTTAAGAATTTTTATTTCAAAATTTACAGCCTAACCTACGTTCCTTACAATTTTAATCGTTACTTACCTGCCTTACCTGCACTCCGGCGCGCGTTCCGCTAGCTTGAGTCACGTTTGGTGGTGTTATTCCGGGTTTTTACATACATTTTAGTCGAAAAACACGTTTTTTCAGCATTTTTCAAAATTTTTCTTCAGCGTAAATTCTGAAAACCTCATACATCGCTGGCCCGCGCCGAGACGCGTCTTTTGACACCTCGCACGTGCGCCTAGCTCACATAGAAATTCAAAAATTTTTGGTACTAGCTATTTTCACTACTCAACGAAATCTACCTAAGTGATAGTACAAATTAACCAAACCACAATAACTTTGCATCCCGGTGACGCATTTCGAAGCTGTTTTCAGCAAAATAAATCGTTTTCAGGCGCCCTCTAACTTTCCCACTAGTGAAAATTGACAAATCCGCGAAAAACATTTCCCGGTTATTGACTTTGCAAAATTTTCAGCAAAAATTCCCTTTAAGAATTTTTATTTCAAAATTTACAGCCTAACCTACGTTCCTTACAATTTTAATCGTTACTTACCTGCCTTACCTGCACTCCGGCGCGCGTTCCGCTAGCTTGAGTCACGTTTGGTGGTGTTATTCCGGGTTTTTACATACATTTTAGTCGAAAAACACGTTTTTTCAGCATTTTTCAAAATTTTTCTTCAGCGTAAATTCTGAAAACCTCATACATCGCTGGCCCGCGCCGAGACGCGTCTTTTGACACCTCGCACGTGCGCCTAGCTCACATAGAAATTCAAAAATTTTTGGTACTAGCTATTTTCACTACTCAACGAAATCTACCTAAGTGATAGTACAAATTAACCAAACCACAATAACTTTGCATCCCGGTGACGCATTTCGAAGCTGTTTTCAGCAAAATAAATCGTTTTCAGGCGCCCTCTAACTTTCCCACTAGTGAAAATTGACAAATCCGCGAAAAACATTTCCCGGTTATTGACTTTGCAAAATTTTCAGCAAAAATTCCCTTTAAGAATTTTTATTTCAAAATTTACAGCCTAACCTACGTTCCTTACAATTTTAATCGTTACTTACCTGCCTTACCTGCACTCCGGCGCGCGTTCCGCTAGCTTGAGTCACGTTTGGTGGTGTTATTCCGGGTTTTTACATACATTTTAGTCGAAAAACACGTTTTTTCAGCATTTTTCAAAATTTTTCTTCAGCGTAAATTCTGAAAACCTCATACATCGCTGGCCCGCGCCGAGACGCGTCTTTTGACACCTCGCACGTGCGCCTAGCTCACATAGAAATTCAAAAATTTTTGGTACTAGCTATTTTCACTACTCAACGAAATCTACCTAAGTGATAGTACAAATTAACCAAACCACAATAACTTTGCATCCCGGTGACGCATTTCGAAGCTGTTTTCAGCAAAATAAATCGTTTTCAGGCGCCCTCTAACTTTCCCACTAGTGAAAATTGACAAATCCGCGAAAAACATTTCCCGGTTATTGACTTTGCAAAATTTTCAGCAAAAATTCCCTTTAAGAATTTTTATTTCAAAATTTACAGCCTAACCTACGTTCCTTACAATTTTAATCGTTACTTACCTGCCTTACCTGCACTCCGGCGCGCGTTCCGCTAGCTTGAGTCACGTTTGGTGGTGTTATTCCGGGTTTTTACATACATTTTGGTCGAAAAACACGTTTTTTTCAGCATTTTTCAAAATTTTTCTTCAGCGTAAATTCTGAAAACCTCATACATCGCTGGCCCGCGCCGAGACGCGTCTTTTGACACCTCGCACGTGCGCCTAGCTCACATAGAAATTCAAAAATTTTTGGTACTAGCTATTTTCACTACTCAACGAAATCTACCTAAGTGATAGTACAAATTAACCAAACCACAATAACTTTGCATCCCGGTGACGCATTTCGAAGCTGTTTTCAGCAAAATAAATCGTTTTCAGGCGCCCTCTAACTTTCCCACTAGTGAAAATTGACAAATCCGCGAAAAACATTTCCCGGTTATTGACTTTGCAAAATTTTCAGCAAAAATTCCCTTTAAGAATTTTTATTTCAAAATTTACAGCCTAACCTACGTTCCTTACAATTTTAATCGTTACTTACCTGCCTTACCTGCACTCCGGCGCGCGTTCCGCTAGCTTGAGTCACGTTTGGTGGTGTTATTCCGGGTTTTTACATACATTTTAGTCGAAAAACACGTTTTTTCAGCATTTTTCAAAATTTTTCTTCAGCGTAAATTCTGAAAACCTCATACATCGCTGGCCCGCGCCGAGACGCGTCTTTTGACACCTCGCACGTGCGCCTAGCTCACATAGAAATTCAAAAATTTTTGGTACTAGCTATTTTCACTACTCAACGAAATCTACCTAAGTGATAGTACAAATTAACCAAACCACAATAACTTTGCATCCCGGTGACGCATTTCGAAGCTGTTTTCAGCAAAATAAATCGTTTTCAGGCGCCCTCTAACTTTCCCACTAGTGAAAATTGACAAATCCGCGAAAAACATTTCCCGGTTATTGACTTTGCAAAATTTTCAGCAAAAATTCCCTTTAAGAATTTTTATTTCAAAATTTACAGCCTAACCTACGTTCCTTACAATTTTAATCGTTACTTACCTGCCTTACCTGCACTCCGGCGCGCGTTCCGCTAGCTTGAGTCACGTTTGGTGGTGTTATTCCGGGTTTTTACATACATTTTAGTCGAAAAAACACGTTTTTTCAGCATTTTTCAAAATTTTTCTTCAGCGTAAATTCTGAAAACCTCATACATCGCTGGCCCGCGCCGAGACGCGTCTTTTGACACCTCGCACGTGCGCCTAGCTCACATAGAAATTCAAAAATTTTTGGTACTAGCTATTTTCACTACTCAACGAAATCTACCTAAGTGATAGTACAAATTAACCAAACCACAATAACTTTGCATCCCGGTGACGCATTTCGAAGCTGTTTTCAGCAAAATAAATCGTTTTCAGGCGCCCTCTAACTTTCCCACTAGTGAAAATTGACAAATCCGCGAAAAACATTTCCCGGTTATTGACTTTGCAAAATTTTCAGCAAAAATTCCCTTTAAGAATTTTTATTTCAAAATTTACAGCCTAACCTACGTTCCTTACAATTTTAATCGTTACTTACCTGCCTTACCTGCACTCCGGCGCGCGTTCCGCTAGCTTGAGTCACGTTTGGTGGTGTTATTCCGGGTTTTTACATACATTTTAGTCGAAAAAACACGTTTTTTCAGCATTTTTCAAAATTTTTCTTCAGCGTAAATTCTGAAAACCTCATACATCGCTGGCCCGCGCCGAGACGCGTCTTTTGACACCTCGCACGTGCGCCTAGCTCACATAGAAATTCAAAAATTTTTGGTACTAGCTATTTTCACTACTCATCGAAATCTACCTAAGTGATAGTACAAATTAACCAAACCACAATAACTTTGCATCCCGGTGACGCATTTCGAAGCTGTTTTCAGCAAAATAAATCGTTTTCAGGCGCCCTCTAACTTTCCCACTAGTGAAAATTGACAAATCCGCGAAAAACATTTCCCGGTTATTGACTTTGCAAAATTTTCAGCAAAAATTCCCTTTAAGAATTTTTATTTCAAAATTTACAGCCTAACCTACGTTCCTTACAATTTTAATCGTTACTTACCTGCCTTACCTGCACTCCGGCGCGCGTTCCGCTAGCTTGAGTCACGTTTGGTGGTGTTATTCCGGGTTTTTACATACATTTTAGTCGAAAAACACGTTTTTTCAGCATTTTTCAAAATTTTTCTTCAGCGTAAATTCTGAAAACCTCATACATCGCTGGCCCGCGCCGAGACGCGTCTTTTGACACCTCGCACGTGCGCCTAGCTCACATAGAAATTCAAAAATTTTTGGTACTAGCTATTTTCACTACTCAACGAAATCTACCTAAGTGATAGTACAAATTAACCAAACCACAATAACTTTGCATCCCGGTGACGCATTTCGAAGCTGTTTTCAGCAAAATAAATCGTTTTCAGGCGCCCTCTAACTTTCCCACTAGTGAAAATTGACAAATCCGCGAAAAACATTTCCCGGTTATTGACTTTGCAAAATTTTCAGCAAAAATTCCCTTTAAGAATTTTTATTTCAAAATTTACAGCCTAACCTACGTTCCTTACAATTTTAATCGTTACTTACCTGCCTTACCTGCACTCCGGCGCGCGTTCCGCTAGCTTGAGTCACGTTTGGTGGTGTTATTCCGGGTTTTTACATACATTTTAGTCGAAAAACACGTTTTTTCAGCATTTTTCAAAATTTTTCTTCAGCGTAAATTCTGAAAACCTCATACATCGCTGGCCCGCGCCGAGACGCGTCTTTTGACACCTCGCACGTGCGCCTAGCTCACATAGAAATTCAAAAATTTTTGGTACTAGCTATTTTCACTACTCAACGAAATCTACCTAAGTGATAGTACAAATTAACCAAACCACAATAACTTTGCATCCCGGTGACGCATTTCGAAGCTGTTTTCAGCAAAATAAATCGTTTTCAGGCGCCCTCTAACTTTCCCACTAGTGAAAATTGACAAATCCGCGAAAAACATTTCCCGGTTATTGACTTTGCAAAATTTTCAGCAAAAATTCCCTTTAAGAATTTTTATTTCAAAATTTACAGCCTAACCTACGTTCCTTACAATTTTAATCGTTACTTACCTGCCTTACCTGCACTCCGGCGCGCGTTCCGCTAGCTTGAGTCACGTTTGGTGGTGTTATTCCGGGTTTTTACATACATTTTAGTCGAAAAACACGTTTTTTCAGCATTTTTCAAAATTTTTCTTCAGCGTAAATTCTGAAAACCTCATACATCGCTGGCCCGCGCCGAGACGCGTCTTTTGACACCTCGCACGTGCGCCTAGCTCACATAGAAATTCAAAAATTTTTGGTACTAGCTATTTTCACTACTCAACGAAATCTACCTAAGTGATAGTACAAATTAACCAAACCACAATAACTTTGCATCCCGGTGACGCATTTCGAAGCTGTTTTCAGCAAAATAAATCGTTTTCAGGCGCCCTCTAACTTTCCCACTAGTGAAAATTGACAAATCCGCGAAAAACATTTCCCGGTTATTGACTTTGCAAAATTTTCAGCAAAAATTCCCTTTAAGAATTTTTATTTCAAAATTTACAGCCTAACCTACGTTCCTTACAATTTTAATCGTTACTTACCTGCCTTACCTGCACTCCGGCGCGCGTTCCGCTAGCTTGAGTCACGTTTGGTGGTGTTATTCCGGGTTTTTACATACATTTTAGTCGAAAAACACGTTTTTTCAGCATTTTTCAAAATTTTTCTTCAGCGTAAATTCTGAAAACCTCATACATCGCTGGCCCGCGCCGAGACGCGTCTTTTGACACCTCGCACGTGCGCCTAGCTCACATAGAAATTCAAAAATTTTTGGTACTAGCTATTTTCACTACTCAACGAAATCTACCTAAGTGATAGTACAAATTAACCAAACCACAATAACTTTGCATCCCGGTGACGCATTTCGAAGCTGTTTTCAGCAAAATAAATCGTTTTCAGGCGCCCTCTAACTTTCCCACTAGTGAAAATTGACAAATCCGCGAAAAACATTTCCCGGTTATTGACTTTGCAAAATTTTCAGCAAAAATTCCCTTTAAGAATTTTTATTTCAAAATTTACAGCCTAACCTACGTTCCTTACAATTTTAATCGTTACTTACCTGCCTTACCTGCACTCCGGCGCGCGTTCCGCTAGCTTGAGTCACGTTTGGTGGTGTTATTCCGGGTTTTTACATACATTTTAGTCGAAAAACACGTTTTTTCAGCATTTTTCAAAATTTTTCTTCAGCGTAATTTCTGAAAACCTCATACATCGCTGGCCCGCGCCGAGACGCGTCTTTTGACACCTCGCACGTGCGCCTAGCTCACATAGAAATTCAAAAATTTTTGGTACTAGCTATTTTCACTACTCAACGAAATCTACCTAAGTGATAGTACAAATTAACCAAACCACAATAACTTTGCATCCCGGTGACGCATTTCGAAGCTGTTTTCAGCAAAATAAATCGTTTTCAGGCGCCCTCTAACTTTCCCACTAGTGAAAATTGACAAATCCGCGAAAAACATTTCCCGGTTATTGACTTTGCAAAATTTTCAGCAAAAATTCCCTTTAAGAATTTTTATTTCAAAATTTACAGCCTAACCTACGTTCCTTACAATTTTAATCGTTACTTACCTGCCTTACCTGCACTCCGGCGCGCGTTCCGCTAGCTTGAGTCACGTTTGGTGGTGTTATTCCGGGTTTTTACATACATTTTAGTCGAAAAACACGTTTTTTCAGCATTTTTCAAAATTTTTCTTCAGCGTAAATTCTGAAAACCTCATACATCGCTGGCCCGCGCCGAGACGCGTCTTTTGACACCTCGCACGTGCGCCTAGCTCACATAGAAATTCAAAAATTTTTGGTACTAGCTATTTTCACTACTCAACGAAATCTACCTAAGTGATAGTACAAATTAACCAAACCACAATAACTTTGCATCCCGGTGACGCATTTCGAAGCTGTTTTCAGCAAAATAAATCGTTTTCAGGCGCCCTCTAACTTTCCCACTAGTGAAAATTGACAAATCCGCGAAAAACATTTCCCGGTTATTGACTTTGCAAAATTTTCAGCAAAAATTCCCTTTAAGAATTTTTATTTCAAAATTTACAGCCTAACCTACGTTCCTTACAATTTTAATCGTTACTTACCTGCCTTACCTGCACTCCGGCGCGCGTTCCGCTAGCTTGAGTCACGTTTGGTGGTGTTATTCCGGGTTTTTACATACATTTTAGTCGAAAAACACGTTTTTTCAGCATTTTTCAAAATTTTTCTTCAGCGTAAATTCTGAAAACCTCATACATCGCTGGCCCGCGCCGAGACGCGTCTTTTGACACCTCGCACGTGCGCCTAGCTCACATAGAAATTCAAAAATTTTTGGTACTAGCTATTTTCACTACTCAACGAAATCTACCTAAGTGATAGTACAAATTAACCAAACCACAATAACTTTGCATCCCGGTGACGCATTTCGAAGCTGTTTTCAGCAAAATAAATCGTTTTCAGGCGCCCTCTAACTTTCCCACTAGTGAAAATTGACAAATCCGCGAAAAACATTTCCCGGTTATTGACTTTGCAAAATTTTCAGCAAAAATTCCCTTTAAGAATTTTTATTTCAAAATTTACAGCCTAACCTACGTTCCTTACAATTTTAATCGTTACTTACCTGCCTTACCTGCACTCCGGCGCGCGTTCCGCTAGCTTGAGTCACGTTTGGTGGTGTTATTCCGGGTTTTTACATACATTTTAGTCGAAAAACACGTTTTTTCAGCATTTTTCAAAATTTTTCTTCAGCGTAAATTCTGAAAACCTCATACATCGCTGGCCACTCCCGGCCACCGTCGGCGCGGGCCTGCCGGTTGAGAGTAATAGGTAGCTCACCGTCCGTAGAATATCGCAAGTACCTAAATGTTCCTGCCGGGTCAGCGGGATTGTCCGAAAGGGTTACCGCTGGCCCGGAACATAAAGGGCTAAGGAAGGAACACGGGTGGGTTTTAGTCAGTAAGAGTCTGACACTCCCTTCCGCTCCACCCAGAGCGGGAGGAGTCAATTGATGATTTCCCATCCTCAAAAAAAAAAAAAAAGGGGTCCCAGGAGAGCTCACCACAGGAAGCGCAACCCGTGAAGTACATAAATAGGACCACGGAGGCAAAGGCGTGTCTCTCGAAAGCCAAGATCCAGCTAATAAGTTCCCGGAACCTGAAAAAGGAAATAAAGGATGAAATAACAAAAGCGGTCGAAAGACTGTATCAGCTGGTGAAGGAAGCGGAATTAGAGAGAGGAAAAGGAACCGTGGGGGCAGCCGAACCCGAAAAGGCCCAAAATGACCTAAGGCCAACTACAGACGAACCGACAGAGCTCATGAAGCAGCTCATGGCGAACCTCCAACAGCATAACCAGGCGTTGGAGGAATGCCAACAGCACACACGGGCCCTGTCGGAGCGTCTTCAACAGGCCCCTCGCTACGTAGCAGGTCAGGGCCCAACCTTCGCGGAAATGGCCGCCGGCCTGAAGCAGCACATCCAAGAGCCTCTTCACTCGGTGGTCGTATCATCCGTCAATGAACAGGACACCGGTGAAGAGGTTATTGAGAAGCTCAGGACGGCGGTCGACGCCAGGAACGAAGGCACTAGAGTGGAGCGGCTGCGAAAGGCAAGGGACCAAAAAGTGGTCGTGGGGTTTAAAACTAGAGAGGAGCTGACCAAAGTGACGGACAGGATAAGAAAAGCGGGGAACCTAGTGGTAGAAGAGATGAAGAATAAAGATCCGTTAGTAATTATCAAGGACGTTCTCTCCTGCCACACGGATGTGGAGGTCTCACAAGCTCTGCAACGTCAGAACGCCCACCTGATCGGGGACATACCTGCGGAGGATCTGAGGCTGGGGGTGAAGTACCGTCGCAGGACGAGGAACCCCCATATGTGCCACATCATCATGCAGGTGTCCCCTACGGTGTGGCAGAGGCTGACGATGGCGGGTCGAGTGCACATCGACTTGCAGCGGGTGCGCGTGCTGGATCAATCACCACTGGTGCAGTGCACTCGCTGTCTGCGCTTTGGCCATAGCCGAAAACTGTGCACGCAGCCCGCGGACCTCTGCATCCACTGCGGCGACCCCCACTTGCGAGCTGAATGCCCCTCACGGCTGGCAGAGGAAGCGCCAAAGTGTCACAACTGCCTGATGGCAAAAATGGAAAAAACAGACCACAACGCCTTTGCCAATGAGTGCCCAATGCGCGTAAAATGGGATGCTTTAGCGCGCCTGTCGGTGGCGTATTGCTAAGGTGGCACCAGCGATCCCAGGAAACATGATCCCAGGCAGTGAGACCCGAACCCACCCAGGTGCCTACCAGGTAATCCAAGCGAATCTGCAGAGGAAAAACCTTGCGACCCAGGAGCTCATGGTAGCGGCAAGTGAGCGAAAGTACGCTTTTGCACTGCTCCAGGAGC
Organism: Mesoligia furuncula; assembly: GCA_916614155.1. Lineage (NCBI taxonomy): Eukaryota > Metazoa > Arthropoda > Insecta > Lepidoptera > Noctuidae > Mesoligia > Mesoligia furuncula. The sequence continues at coordinate 63,412 of CAKAJR010000055.1, forward strand.
CATATGTGGGTGCGGTTAAAAGGATGCGAGACTACCGAGGAGCGAGAATCTACCAGTGCGCGGAACAAGGAAGTGGAACTGTGAAGGCGGCAATAGTCGTCTTCGACAAAGACCTTGACGTTGCACAGTGTCCAAAACTCACCACCAATAACATCACGGTGGTGAGGATCCGAACCAGCGCCTGGGAAATCGCCGTAGTCTCCTTCTACTTTGAACCTGATCAGCCCATACAACCTTACCTGGAGCAGCTTCTACAGATTCGCGAGGAAATGGGCCCTACAAAAATTATAATAGGAGGCGACGCAAACGCCAAAAGCACCTGGTGGGGTAGTTTAGTTGTGGACAGCAGAGGCGAGGATATGTCGGGCATACTCGACGAAACGGGCTTGCAGGTACTCAACGTCGGCAACACGCCAACTTTCGACACCATCAGGGGTGGCAAGTCGTACACCAGCTGCGTTGACATAACAGCCTGCTCAGCGGACATGCTGGACTTGGTGGAAGACTGGAAGGTTGAGGAAGGCATCACAAGCTCGGACCATAACGGTATCGTATTCAAAATAAATCTTAAAAAAGCAAAAGGGATAAATATAAAAAGAACCACTAGAATTTTTAACACAAGGAAAGCAAATTGGAGCCAATTTCATGAGAAATTGGCCCAATTAAAAGCAGATAGCAAACTTAATACAGTAGAAATTAATAAAATTAGTAACAATAAGGATTTAGAAAATAGCGTTAATAAATATATAGATACCATAACCAAATCATGTGAAGAAACACTGGCTAAATTAAATAATAATGACACTCTTACGATACCGTGGTGGTCCAATGAGCTTGCAGATATGCTGAATGAGGTCAACACCAAGAGACGCCGCATACGATGCGCCGCCCCGGTCCGGAGGGCAGTGGTCGTCGGGGAGTACCTGCAAGCAAAAGAAAATTATGAGTTACAAGCAAAAAGGGCACAGACTTCTAGTTGGAAGGAGTTCTGTGAAAAACAGGATAAGGAAGGAGTTTGGGAGGGCATCTACAGGGTTATAGGACGGACAGCAACAAGACACGAGGACTTACCTTTGCTGAAAGATGGGGAGCCACTTGATGGTGAGGATTCGGCTTTACTGCTAGCGGAGACCTTCTACCCCGAGGACCTGAAAGAGGAAGACAACGATGACCACCGTCGGACGCGAGAAGCGGCCAGTCGTGTAAACGAGTGGACGCATGATGAACACCATGACCCACCGTTTACACTTCAGGAGCTGAAAACCGCGGTGGAAAGTTTCAACCCGAAGAAGGCACCCGGGGCGGATGGTCTCACAGCCGACATCTGTGCCCAAGCCATTTTCCGGGACCCGGAGATGTTCCTTGCGCTGGCCAACAAGTGCCTCGAGCGGGGCCACTTCCCCGGAGCCTGGAAAGTGGCTACAGTGGTAATTCTGAGGAAGCCGGGAAAGGACTGTTACAACACCCCAAAGTCCTACAGACCGATCGGCCTCCTACCAGTCCTGGGTAAAATGCTCGAAAAAATGTTGGTAGCAAGGCTGAAGTGGCATCTGATCCCGCGGTTGAGTACTCGTCAGTTTGGCTTCATGCCCCAGAAGAGCACCGAGGACTCCCTCTACGCCATGATACAACATATCAAAACAAAGCTGAACCAAAAGAAGCTGATCACTGTTGTATCGCTTGACATAGAGGGAGCCTTCGACAGCGCATGGTGGCCGGCAATCAGGACCAGACTGGCTGAGGAAAGGTGCCCGGTGAATCTCAGACGGATGCTGGACAGCTACCTGGCTGACAGGAGTGTCCGAGTTAGGTACGCCGGAGCAGAGTGCCACAGGAATACGAGCAAAGGTTGCGTCCAAGGATCAATAGGCGGTCCGATCCTTTGGAACTTAGTGTTGGACCCATTGCTTAAGGGGCTGGAAGAGCGGGGGCATCACTGCCAGGCTTTTGCCGACGACGTGGTGATGATCTTTGACGGTGACACAGGATTGGAGGTTCAGGGGCATGCCAATGCCGCCCTCGAGTATGTTCGGAAGTGGGGCATCCGAAATAAACTGAAGTTTGCGCCACACAAAACCTGCGCGATGGTAGTAACCAGGAAGTTAAAGTACGATGTCCCACTCCTGAGCATGGGCGGGGTTGACATTGGCATGTCAAAGGAAATAAAAATACTGGGGCTCACGGTAGACCACCAGCTCACTTTCAACACCCACGCCGCCAACGTGTGCAGGAAAGCTGCAAACATATATAAGCAGTTGTCGAGAGCGGCCAAAGTGAGCTGGGGTCTGCACCCGGAGGTCATCCGTACCATATACACGGCGGCGGTGGAGCCGGTAGTGATGTACGCGGCGAGTGCTTGGGCGCCGGCAACCAAGAAGATCGGGGTGCAGAAAATGCTCAACACGCTCCAGCGAGGATTCGCCCAAAAACTCTGCAAATCCTACCGCACTGTCTCGCTGAACGCGTCCCTGGTGCTGGCTGGGATACTACCACTCGACCTGCGAATACAGGAGGCAGCCGCTCTGTATGAGGCAAAGAGGGGAGTACCCCAGCCAGCCCTTGCGGGCAGGGAGGTGGAACGTGTGGTGGCATTTGCAGAGACTCCACATCCGGCAAAACATATGGCCATGGGGTTCGTGAGTCTGGAGGACCAGACCCTGGTTGACACCCACAACAACCAGGAGGTACGATTTTTCACAGACGGCAGCAAGCTTGAGGGCAAGGTCGGAGCAGCATTATCGCTGTGGGACGGTGAGGCCGAGATCAAGTCCTTGAAGCTTAGCTTGCCGTCATGCTGCACGGTCTACCAGGCGGAACTCCTGGCCATATGCGTAGCCACGAGGGAAATCCTCAAGCGCAAAGAGGGAACCTTCGGAATCTATAGTGACTCAAAGGCTGCACTTCAAACAGTCACAAACCAAGGTTCCCTCCACGCCCTGGCTGTGGAAGCAAGAGCAAACGTGGGAGCGGCTTTATTCCAGAGCAAAGATGTTTCCTTGTTCTGGGTAAAGGCTCACGCTGGGTTGCAAGGCAACGAACGCGCAGACTACCTTGCGAAAGAAGCTGCGCTCAAATCGAAAAAGAAGCCGGACTATGACCGCTGCCCGGTTTCATTCGTCAAGCGGCAAATCCGTATGGGGTCACTCGACGAATGGAACCGGAGATACAAAAATGGCGAAACAGCCTCCGTCACGAAAATGTTTCTCCCGGACGCGATAGATGCCTACAGAATCGTAAGCAAGGTGAAGCCGACCGGAGTGCTTACACAAATCCTGACTGGGCACGGTGGGTTTTCCGAGTACCTGCATCGCTTTAAGCGTAAAGGAAGCCCATCGTGCATCTGTGAACCAGATGCTCTGGAAACAGTCCCACACATTTTGACGGAATGCCCTGCGTTCGGAATACATAGATTACATGCGGAGATGGAGTTAGAGATGGAAATAAATAGAAATAATATTAGTAAAATCATGACAGACAAAAAACTTAGAGTAATTTTATTAGAATACTGCACAACAATAGCCACAAAAGTAATAAAAAGAAATAAGGAAACATAAAGCTATGCTTTTAATATATAAACGTATATACAGAAAAAGCATAGAACACATAAGAAGGTAACTCAAAACAGAAAATATTAAAGTAAGAAATTATAGAAAAATAAATAAAACATATAGTTAAAATGAAATAGCTACAACTTCATTAAAAATTTAGTAAAATCAAAATATAGTACGCAATTTACAAATTAAAACAAAATTTTAAAAAGGTCTCTGACTATGTCAGGGGGACACTTAGAAAGGCAGGAGTGTGGTTTTAGCCGGTAAGAGTCCGGCACTACCCAGACTGCCTCACCAGTGAGACAGTCTGGGTGTCCATGAGGATTTCCCACTCCTGCCAAAACAAAAAAAAAAAAAAAAAAAAAAAAAAACCTAACCTAACCTTTTTTTTTTTTTTTTTTTTTTTTTGCGCTGGGAAAAAATGCATTACGCATACCCTCCCATCGGGGGATGGGGGGCTATGTGGGGCTCCCCGGTCTGACCCGGTATACCCACTAAAATAACCCAGCGGCACTCCCGCTTCGTCCGAGTGGCGGGGGACTGGGAAACCGGCACAGCCTTAACGTCCAGTCCTCCGCCGACGATTGCTCCTCAGGGCGGACCCCTCACACCCCCCCCGTGGGGAGGGGGACGGGCCCGGGAGTGACCAACGAAGATGGTGGTGATGGGTGCAATGCGGGAGATGGCGCCCCCGCGCCTGTCGCCCGCCCATCGCCACCATGAGGAGGGGGAGGATGTCGCCCTCTCCGACCCCTTCTTCGTCTGCGGAGCGGCACAGCGAGAGGGTCATCCTCCCGCGCGCGCTCCGCCTCCTCCTTTTGCGAGATTACGTCCTCGCAAAAGGAGGAAACCGCTGACCAGGACCCCTCGCTCTCCAGCATGGCGCTGACCACGCAGGGAAGCGAGAGGTCCTGTCCGACCACCGCGGTCAGACCGCGGCGCAGCTCGGACCAAGCCGGGCATAGTTCGAGAGTATGCTGTGCCGTGTCCTCCGCCGCGCCGCAGTCGTGGCACGCCGGGGTCTCCTCCCTCCCGATCCGGTGCAGGTACGATCCGAAACAGCCATGCCCGGACAACACCTGCACCAGACGGAAAGAGAGGAAACCGTGGGACCGCTCGAGCCAGCTCCGCAGGACCGGACCGAGCGCGTCCAACGTCCGGCGGCCAAAGGCGGCGGTGGCGAGGTCCTCCGTCCAGTGGAGGACGATTGCGTCCCTCGCCTCCCGCCGCACGGCCTCCCGCTCTTCGGCGACGGGGCGCTCCCCGAGCGCCCTCCGGTGCGCGGTCCACTCGTAGACTCTGGCGAGCACCCAAGCCTCCAACTCCCAAGGAGGGGTGCCGGCCAGAGCGCACGCCGCCGAGAAGCCCACCGAGCGGTAGGCCCTCGCCACCCGCAGTGCAATGGCCCTTTGGGGCTTGCGTAAGGCGGTCGCGTTCTCCCTCCTGTGGAGGGAGTCCGCCCAGATGGGGGCCCCGTATAGGGCCATGCTTTTCAGAATGCCGGCATATAGGTGCCGGCATTTCGCCTTGGGCCCCCCCAGGTTCGGGAGGAGCCAGGAGAGGGCGTCCGCAGCTTTCAAGAGGCGCGTCGACAGCCCGCTGAAATGCGGGCCGAAGCGCCACCTGTCGTCCAGCACCAGGCCCAGATACTTCATCTGGGGCTGGACCCCTATCCGGACGCCCTCTACGACAATGTGGGCGTCGGGAGGGCAGCGCTGCCGAGGCCCGTGAAAGAACACGGCCTCGGTCTTGTGCAGCGCCACCTTCAATCCCAGGCGGCGGATCCTCTCTGCGACCAAGGATCCGCCAGCCGAGGCCAGACAGGCCGCGTCCCCGAAGTTCCTCCCCCGGGCAGTGAGGAGAGTGTCATCCGCGTAGCAGATGACACTCGTGCCCTGGAGGAGGACTCCCCGCAGTAGCCAGTCGAACCCGATGTTCCACAGGGGGGGCCCCAGCACTGACCCCTGCGGAACACCGGACTCTGCGCCGTACCGCCTCACCGTGGCCGTCTTGTCCACGAGGAGGACCTCTCGGCCCTCCCAAGTAGCTGGCCAGGAGGTTCCGCAGGTATTGGGGCACTCCGTGATACCGGAGCGCCTCCAATATCGTCGAGTGGGGGACGGAGTTGAAGGCGTTTGCGATGTCGAACGACACCGCCAGAACTCCGTCCCCCGCCTCCACCGCCTCCCTCACCTGGCCCTTGAGTAGGGCCAGCGCATCGATCGTCGAACGCCCTCGACGGAAACCGAATTGGGCGTCCGACAGGTCCGGCCCTACCCCCCGCAAAAGGCTATCAAGCCGGGACGCGACGATCCCCTCGAACAATTTACCGACCTCATCGAGCAGGACGATGGGCCGGTATGCCGATGGGGAGTCCGCCGGGCGTCCCTCCTTTCGGAGGAGGCACAGCTGCCCCTCCTTCCAAAGTTGCGGGAACCTCCCAGCCGTAAAGCACGCGCTGAAGAGGTCCCGAAACCTGTCCTCCATTTGGGAGGCGGCGATCGCCACCACCCGTGCGGGGACGCCGTCTGGTCCAGGGGCCGTCTTCTTCGCGCGGAGGCTGAGAACCCCCGCGCGGACTTCCGCCGCCGTCACCGGGGGGACGTCTTCTTCCGGCGAAGCCGCCCCTTGCGGGGGATCCATCGTCGGTGGGGTGAAGTCGGTCCTGCGCGGAAACAGGGACCGGACCACCCCATCCAGCAAAGCTGGCTCGAGGGTCTCCGTCAGTGGGGGACCATAGGGGCGTAGCTGGCTCCGCGCCGCCTTGTATGGTCTCCCATAAGGGTCTCTGTCGAGACCCTCCAGCATCTCGGCCCTCGCCGAGTCTTCTGCAGCGCCCATTGCAGACTTGAGGACCTTCTTCGCCTCTACGTAAGTGGCGTATAGGCGGTCCTCTTCTGCCCGGTCTCGGTTTTGGGCGCTGCGCCGTCGGCTCCGCGCGTAGGCCCTTCTGGCCGCCACGCAGGCGGCCCGGAGACCCGTCAGCTCCTCCGTCCACCAATAGACGGCGCGACGGGGAGGCGGACGGCGAGACCGAGGCATGCTGGAGTTGCACACCTCGGTCAGGGACCCCCTGAGCCGGACCGCTGCGGCGTCCACGTCCAGGACATCGACGGGGGGCGACAGCCAGTCCTGGAGGAAGGCCGCCTCCTCAGCTGCCTCCCGGTCCAGGCGGGTGAGTGCCCACCGCGGGAAGGGAGATTGCCCGGCGCGGGCCATCCCCCCTCCCTGGGTGGAGATGTCGAACCGCACATATCGGTGGTCCGACAAGGTCTCCACCATCTCCACCCGCCAGTTGACGACGCGGGCGGCTAGGGCGGGGGTGGCAAACGAGACGTCCACCACCGACCCTCCCTGTTGCCGCACACACGTGTGGACCGCCCCCCTGTTGAGGAGGGACACACCGCATGAGGCCGACCAATACTCGACGGCGCGTCCCCGGACGTTGCAACTGGCAGCCGGGTTGCCCCAGGCCACCGACTTAGCGTTCAGGTCGCCCAGCACCACGACCTGGCGCGGCGCCGCTCTCCCTACGACTGCGGTGAGGATCTCGAGGAAATCCTCAAAGTCCGAGAGAGGGCGGTTCGGGGAGAAGTAGACCCCAACCAGGGCCATGTCTCCCCACGCGGCGGCCACGTATCCCGGTCCCCTCTCTAAGAGCGAGAGGGGAGGGGAGTCCGTAGAAGACCGCGTCACCAGCGCCACCAAGCCGTCCCGGTCGCCCAGCCAACGGCCAGGGACCGAGTAAGGCTCGGCGACCACCGCCAAGTCCACCAACCAC
>CAKAJR010000056.1:0-22426 GCA_916614155.1 Mesoligia furuncula
TTTTCTCACTCCTTAGTCAGAACATCCAGACGATTCCTGTTGTAAGTTCATTGACATTAAAAAAAAATGTTATCTTTTACTTAATTTTTAATCTATGCACTTTAAATAAATAATTATGAATTTAATCTCTAAAGTGTTTTTTAAATTATTATTAAGAACTAGAAAGTAAATGAATAAATAAGTATACCTAATATTATATTATGACTAAAATACAGATTAAAGTATCTACCTACCTATTTTATGCAATTAATTTAAATTTTAAATTGAATCAATTAAATAAAATGTTTTTTTATGTAGGTAAGTCTTACGGCAAAATGCAATTTAAATTTATTGCTTAGGTTAGGTAATAGGTGGGTAATATTTTATGAAACTTCTTGAAATTTTAATTAAAATAATTAAATTAAATGTTTGTTTTTGTGAGTCTTACGTCATGATCATCATGTTCATGAAATATATGTATAACACGGTTAAGAATTGCAATACCGACCTCCTTTCATTCCTTTTCGCCATTAAAATGACTATTATTAGCCTCTCAATGATTGAAATGAAATTGTTTATTCCGCAAATGGGATGTCGTGTCGTGATCGATGAGTGACGTACCTATTTAACGACAAAAATGTATGGAGCAAAAATGTAAGCAGTCGCTAAATCACTACTTAACTTTAACCCATTCAAATGCGACACATATACGATTCCGTGCCCCTACCGCTCATGTCGTACATATTTCCAGGGGTACTGACGCTTACGATTTTTTAGTTCTATTCAACGATTGCTCCTCCTTATTTATTGTAGTTATTATTTATCGATTTGTAGCCAGGCAATTACTATTTAGCCAAGGCAATTGATATTTAGCCAAGCGCTTAAAAGGTTAAGCAACATTTATGAATAAAGGGGTTAAAGCCCAGACTTAATCTCGGTCAAATCATGTGAGGACCATGTAGGTACAGACTGTCAAATTTCTTTAATAGATTTTTAACTTTATCGCTACAGCATAGTGTTTAAAGTTGATTGGGTAGCTTGATGTGCTGGCGTCTGTACATTGCTGTAAGCTGTAGATATTAATAGTCTATTAATTAAACTTTCTAATTTTTAATTGTAAAATTACAAAATCATAATAAAATCGACCGGTGCAACTTCACACACGAACTGGATGATATAGATATCGATAATAGATTGCCGACTAATTAATTAACTTTTAGAATCTTCTTTTTAGCGTGTCAATGGTAATCTAAATGGACTCGGCCCGGAATTCGGCTACTTGTTTGGTGCCATCACTAGCGTCCATCAGTTCCTGTAACGTGCAGCTGACTGGACACGCAGGACACGATAATTAAGTGTCACATCGTTTGTGGGGGAAAAAAAAACTAAAACTTAGTACCTTTTGATCATGCTTTTTACATAATTACATTTGTCATAAAAATACACATGATCAATCTGGTGAAACTTCGTGATAGATATCGATAAAATAATAATATAACTTCAAAACTAATAGTTTCAAGTACCTACCCAGCTTCGCACTGGAACCGTGTGGTGGATTATGGCTCTGTCTCTGTCACAGAGAGGTGGCCTTTCTAGAAGAGCTAGAGTAGCCTAGAGAGAGAGTAGCCTTAGAGCTCGTAATTAGCTGACTTGTCCAGAATAAGCCTACAGCGTCCCCACTGCTGGGATACAGGCCTCCTCTGAGAGAGACTGGGCCATAATCCACCACGCGGCCCCATTGTGAAGCTGGCCTGCTTGAAATTATGAGTTCAGAACTTTTTAGTTTTAGTATTTTCGAGTCTCACTGGATGCAGCTGAATACCAGTATTTTACATGGAGCGATTGCCTATTATCTGACCTTCACAACTCAGTTACAAGGTAACACGATATCCCTCGGTAAGACTTCCCCATTCCAAAGCGTTGTAGGTAGAAATTTCTCCGGATTCCGGATTTCTACCATTCCATCAGTGGTTAGAAAGCGTGCCGACTTAGGTACCGCAGTTTACATAATAACCGGGTAGGTAACGACCTAACAGTCAGCTGATGACCTTTTAATAGTTAGGAAAAGTTTGTTTTGTTGCCAAATTGTTGACGTAAATTATGTTTTGTTGGTAATACATGGTTATAGCGCTGAAATGGGTTTGTTTTGTTACAAATAGTAGCATTTGGTGAGTCTAATGAGCCTGAAATTGACAACCCGTCTTGAGGAAGAGTGATGATCAATGCTCCTGCTCTTCTGTATGAAGGCTCCTACAAACAGGCGCGACACGCGATATAATCGCGCGCGACCCAAAGGCACCGCTCGTTGCGCGACTTGCGGTGCCTTTGTGTCGCGCGCGATTTTATCGCGTCGCGCCTTGATAAGGGGCATTTTCTTTGCAGTGGTGCCATACATGCAATGATATTCTAATAAACAGATATGTTATACACTTACAAAACAACAGAAAAAAGTGTGCCGCGCCGAGAGGCAGCACACATACACACTTTACATTTCACTACAAGTAAAAAGGATAGAAAAAGGATAGCTTGATAAAACCAATAAGAAAAAACCGGGCAAGAGCGAGTCGGACTCGCTCACCGAGGGTTCCGTAACATCCAGGTTCATGCATAAGGTTTATGTTTATGAAATTAAATGTTTTTTTATTTTTTTAGTTGGTTGAATAAAAGGTAAATTGTGGTTTACGATTTATGACGTATTAAAAAAAAACTACTTACTAGATCTCGTTCAAACCAATTTTCGGTGGAAGTTTACATAGTATTGTACATCATATATTTTTTTTAGTTTTATCATTCTCTTATTTTAGAAGTTACGGGGGGGGGGACACACATTTTACCACTTTGGAAGTGTCTCTCGCGCAAACTATTCAGTTTAGAAAAAAAATGATATAAGAAACCTCAATATCATTTTTGAAGACCTATCCATAGATACCTCACACGTATGGGTTTGACGAAAAAAAAATTTTTTAGTTTCAGTTCTAAGTATGGGGAACCCCAAAATGTATTGTTTTTTTTCTATACTTGTGTGAAAATCTTAATGCGGTTCACAGAATACATCTACTTACCAAGTTTCAACAGTATAGTCCTTATACTTTCGGAGAAAAGTGGCTGTGACATACGGACGGACAGACAGACAGACGGACAGACAGACAGACAGACAGACAGACAGACAGACAGACAGACAGACAGACATGACGAATCTATAAGGGTTCCGTTTTTTGCCATTTGGCAACGGAACCCTAAAAAAGTGACAGCTAGATGTTGTCAATTGCGCGTGAATGTAAACAAACATTATTCGGGCTACCAATCACCGCACGTTGGCATCATAGACTAACAAATTAACTAGGCAGAAAGTACAAACCGCGTGTACAGAATTTGTAGTCGGGATTTGTGCCTATGCAACGAATAAACACTATTAAAAGGTAGGTGGTGAAAAATAAAACACGTTTTAAAAAGAAAGAAATACAATTGTAAAAATAATCATACACCTTCGAAAAGATTTAATTTTAATCTCAATGGTAGGTTTATTTTAACACTATCTGTGACATACTATGGTAACGATAAGCTATTAATATTTTCTTTTCCTACGTATTATGACATGTTTAATTTATAACTAAATATATCAAACAAAATTATAAAGAAAAGTTATTAAAAGGGAAACTAGAACTCTGCTGTAAAGATGACTTTACTGCCTAATATTCGCATCTGTACTTTTATTCTATGTCCGGAGTGCTCGCATCCTTGTCTTTCTTACGACAAAAAATGTATTTTCCATCTCTTTCTTTTTCCTAACCTCCAAATATCAGAATATTAGGAAAATAATTGAAATATATTAATAAATCGAAGTATAATGTGTTCTTTCGTGTGGTATGAGATTCCTTGTGTTTTATTCACTTTGGTTTCATAATTGGTACACTTTCTAAATACACAAAATGGCATTTTGGATGGTAATTACGTAGCTGCGCGCACCGTCTCACTCGTAGGCGTGCGTGACACAGACTAAATGCAATACGTCCCAATTAGGACGTTTTCTAGTCTTCACAATTTGCGCGCTCATAACATATCTGTTTACTAAAATATCATTGCATACATGATACACATTGTATTAAGATTTGAACACAGGTTCTTAAAAAATCCGCCGAGTGCGAGTCGGACTCGCACACGAAAGGTTCCGTACCACAAGGCAAAAAACGCCAAAAAAGCGTTTGTTTTTTACCCCTTTAAATTTTAACTTTATTTTAGTTTTATTATTTGTTGTTATAGCGGCAACAGAAATACCTTCATCATCTGTGACAATTTCAACTGTCTAGCTATCAAGGTTCATGAGATACAGCCTGGTGATAGACAGACAGTGGAGTCTTATTAATAGGGTCCCGTTTTTAACCTTTGAGTACGGAACCCTAAAAAACTTTTCTTCACTGATGGACGAAAACGTCATCATGTCTATTGGTTGGTTTTTTTGATGGACCTTTGACAAATCTTGTTTTTTAGGAAAAAGTTGATTAAAGAAATAAGCATCAAGTAAATCTAGTAAATAATTGCTTATGCTCTTAAAACGTCATCATCTGGAATTCTACAATGTAGATAATTATTAGGTAGGTACACATCAACTTAACTAACGAGTGTAAAAGGACACGAGAGTCATTTGCACTCCCCATCATTGTGATATTTTTTTGTACTGCTGCTGCTAGTGGATTCTGTAAAAATCTCACCGTGAAAACTTAGGTGAAGTGAGTTTGTTTTTGCTAGGAATTGACACTATTGACAGCTCACTCCACGCTCACTTCACCTAAGTTTTCACGGTGAGATTTTTATAGAATCGACCGGCAGGACCGTACCTGCGAACCTTCTGGTCACGGAGATATTGAAGGTCAAAATTCCAGTTCTTGCTGACGCTTTTTTTACGCAAACAAGTTTTCAATGTTTTTAACACAACTTTTAATACCCCCAAGACCCCCATACCGTGTCATGCACATGGGTGCATGACACGGTATGGGGGTCTTGGGGGTATTAAACACAATTGCGTGTGTGAAACATTGCGCTTTACCGCAAACAGCAAATCACACCAAAAATTAAAGTCGTTCGGCCGACGCAAAAACGACGCAAAAAGATGATTGTGCAATGTTATTTAGTTTTATGTAGGCACAGAATGCGTAGTTGACGGCTAAGTGATGTGTCTTTTTAAACCCAGTATAATTTAGTTCTCTGGAATAAAAAACACTTTTACTTTTCCTCTTACTCGATCAAAGTGTTTGGAACAGCATCCCAATTACATAATATAACATACTTTCGCGTACCTATCACAAATCCGAAAGATTTTGAAGGAAATACATCATTGTTTTTTTACATGGAGCGACTGCGTATCTGGCCTCCTGGAATGACTGGTTGAGCAGGACTTGTCAGATTTTCGGGCCTCTGACTGATAAATGATAATGACTGTCAAAGATCTTCGAATGACAGCCGGGACTTTCTGAGGCTTCATATATTTGAAATGAAAAGTTTGTCTGCTCGACAACCTACCTAAATAACGCAATGGATGTTGATGAATTGTCAAAATTAATGGTGTTGAGATTGTGAGTGTGTGAACAGCAATTTATAAAAATTATAGAACAGAGCTCAAAATTCAAATTATAATTTGTTTTCAACTGTACAAAATCTGTTATTTTGCGCTTCTGGTGTTTTGCGAATCTGGTATTTAGCGATTCCGGAGCCGATCTTTTAAGATCCCTATTGATTTTTGATACGCACGGCATGCTTTCTTCATCCATATATCGCTATTAGCCGTCATCTCATTAACCTTTTGACCGCCACAGTCATGTCTAAATGACAAACCAAAATGTGCCCAGCACGCCACGGTTCGACTACATGACTGACTTTGACGCCGAGGGCACGTTTTTGATTTTTTGACGTGTGGCCGTTAAAAGGCATTTCATCTTTCAAAAAATCCATCCATACGTTTCTTTGATCTTGCTACTTCCATAGCCATTTACTATCATACTCAAAACTTTCCTCACGATAGGTTCTTCATTCCTTCGCCTCACATGCCCATCACCATCTGCCTAGCCTTTTTCCAACCATGTTGGGGTCGGCTTCCAGTCTAACCGGATGCAGCTGAATACCGAATGCTGAATTTTACATGGACCGACTGCCTATCTGACCTCCACAACCCAATTACTGGGTAATACCTACGATACCACTTGATAAGACTGGTTGTCAGACTTTCGGGCTTCTGACTACCCGTAACGACTGTCAAAAATCCACGAATGACAGCCGGGACCAACGGCTTAACGTGCTTTCCGAGGCACGGAGGGGTCACGGTATGTAAAGATGGTCACCCATCCACAGACCAACCGCGGCAAGTGTAGCTTAACCTGATCTATGCCACCCACTACTTAACTAATTTTATTATAACATTATAATAAACCGTGCATTTTGTAACTTAAACATTAAATATTATGTGGGTCCATACTAAGACTTCCCACATACCTAGTACCTAGTTAAACGATGTACATTACGAGTCAATTCATGTCAACTCAAAATATGTCATTAAAAACATGTTTTAATGTTTGTAAAGGTGAAATATAGCCTATGTAACAAAAATTGATTTCGATCTGTGTACAAATTGGATAAGATCATTTGTAAACACTATTGTAACAACATTTGAAATACCTAGAAAAGACCTTGAAAAAAAAAATCAATCAACCTGATCTATGGACCTGTGCGGCTGTTATTATTTAGCCCATTTGACATTATTCATGATTAGGGAATGCAGAACCGGTTCTGTTTTAAGGAACCGGGATTTTCGGGACCTTCTGGCTAAAGAACCGGGATTCCCGGTACTTTCGATACTTTAAGTAAGCTTTTAAAAGATGAAGAGTTGAAACGGAGAAAGTAAAAGAAAGACGAAATGACAGGGTAAAATAAAAACATTTAAATCAAATCAAATAAAACGTTTTATTTCTTGTTTTATTGGTACGCATATTCTACCAGCAACATCTTTATTAACATTAAAACATTTTTGTACCTAATCCTAGATACTATTTATCAGAAACATTTATTAAACATCTCCTCCAAAAAAAATTAAATCAACATGACTCCTATTGCAATTCTGCATAACCAAATTATAATTTAAAACTTGCGTATTAACTATAAAAAAAAAGAAAAGGTACAGTGGAGTTTTAGAACATAATTCATCATCATCATTTCAGCCGAAAGACGTCCACTGCTGGACATAGGCCTCCCCCAAGCACCTCCACTTCGATCGGGTCTGTGCTTCTCGCATCCATCGGGTTCCCGCGGCCTTCACAAGGTCGGCGGACGACCTTGTGGGAGGCCTTCCAACGCTACGTCTTCCGGTACGCGGTCGCCACTCCAGAACATTTCCGCCCCATCGGCCATCTGTTCTGCGAGCAATGTGCCCTGCCCACTGCCACTTAAGTTTGTCAATTCTTCGGGCTATGTTGGTTACCTTGGTCCTCCTGCGGATCTCCTCATTCCTGATTCGATAACGCAGGGAAACTCCATAGCTCTCTTCATTGCCCTTTGGGTGATTTTTAGCCTTCTTATAAGGCCCATTGTGAGTGACCACGTTTCAGTGCCATAAGTCATCACTGGCAACACGCACTGGTCAAAGACTTTCGTCTTGAGACACTGAGGTATGTGGGACGATAAGATATTGCGTAGCTTCCCGAACGCTGCCCAGCCGAGTCGGATTCGACGATCGACCTCTTTTTCGAAGTTAGACCTACCTAACTGGACAGTTTATCCTAGGTAAACATACTCGTCCACGACTTCGAGTTTAGTGTCTCCGATCTTTATGAGAGTGGGTGTTACATGTGCATTTGACATGACCTTCGTTTTGTCCATGTTCATTTTAAGACCCACTCTTTCGGACCTTTTCTGAGGTCATCGAGCATTGTACTGAGGTCCTCCATAGTCTCAGCCCTGTCTCACACCTCGCTGCAAAAGGATAGGTTTCGAGGTCTGATCCTGGAGTCGGACTGACATAGTGGCGTTTTCGTACCGACACTTCAGCACCTCGATGTACTGATAGTCGATCTGGCACCGTTGAAGAGACTGCAGCACAGCCCATGTCTCAATCGAATCAAAGGCTTTCTCGTAGTCCACAAACGCTAAGCAGAGAGGCAGGTTATATTCTTCGGTCTTCTGTATAACCTGTCGCAGCGTATGTATGTGGTCTACGGTGCTAAAGCCTTTACGGAATCCGGCTTGTTCGGGAGGCGTCAAACCTGCGCGCGAGACGGTTCGTGATTACTCTCGAAAACAGCTTGTAGACATGGCTCAGAAGTGAGATGGGCCTATAATTCTTAAGAAGGGCATTGTCGCCCTTCTTAAAGAAAAGTATCACCACACCTCTGTTCTATGCCTGTGGTGTTTTGCCCTCGAGTATGACGGAACCAAACAGCTTCTGAAGGGCCTTCAGAACGGATTTTCCGCCGGCCTTCAGGAGCTCGGCCGTAATTCCGTCATGACCTTGTTATGCCTTGTTGTTGACGCCTTGTTATTTTTGAGCTTCTTCAGAGCCATCCTAATCTCGTACAGGCTGACGTCCGGGATGTCTTCGGTATAGTGTCGGGTCAATCTAGCTCTTGGGTCGTTTGCCAGATCCATAACGGGGTTACTTGTTGACGTGTATAACTGTCCATAGAACCTCTCGATCTCTCTCAATAGCTCAGGTTTGGCGGGTACGATCCTGCCATCATCGGTCTTTAGTTTCGTAAGCTGGCTCTGCCCAAAAGAAGCAGTCTTGTTTGAGTCTTTTTTGAGAAGCACTGTCCACCAAAATCACAAACACAACGCAAAGCACAACATTCCGAAGACGCGATGGCCGCTACCAGCCCCTCCCGCACCCTCGTGCAGCATGCTCTTGTAGCATGCATGCTTCTTGTGCATGCTAGGTAGCAAGTGTATTCCACGCTTTAAGCGGTCGGGCTTTATGCTATAAAATTAGAAATATTCGAAACGCGAAGTATCTTTTCCCGAAAGTACCGAAAGAACCGGGATTTGGTTTTAAAAATCCCGGTTCCAAAAACGCCGCAAATTTCCGGGATTTCCCGGTACTTTCGGTTCCGGGATTTCCCGGGACTATTCACTATTCATGATGGGTAGCTAATTAGCTACCTACTGTAATATTATCACCGCTTATTATTTTATACTATTAATTACTGTTACGCGTATAAATTGTAACGAATTAAACGCGGGACCTCTAATCCAGCGTCCATTACAAGCAAATTACCGACATAAAATCAATAATGTTTTCACATGACTATTATAAGTAGTCAATAGTCATGGTAACTCGCAACATCGGCTCTTCACATGATTGTCATGTTTACCATAAAAACCATGGTCACGGCGGCTTTATTTAACCACGCGTTACGTAACACGTAACTAGGCATGCCTTCACAAAGTTAAAAATAACTGTGGGTAGAGTTCGCTAAAGTGTATTTCAAATAAACTTGCGATAAATGTCATTCAACCACCCTGTACCAAAAAGTCCAAATAACTTACGATAGATATCGTTCGTCATACAAAACTGTCGCTAACATTGCATCGGTTGAGTTTCATAATACCAAACACGGAGTAAGTCATTGTTTTGATCGTGTTACCGACACTGCCCATACATTTTTTTCGTATGGTTTGGAAATATTCGGATACATTAGTAGAAGGAGGTGAACAAACTTTATCGCAAGTTTATTTGAAATGAACTTTAGGAGTAATAGTGTTGATAGTTCCCGTGGGTGTCGTAAAAGGCGACTAAGGGAGACCGGAGAATGGGCAGCAGCGTTCTCTTTGCATTACACCATCATACCATACTGCGATCGCGAACCAAGCGTGGCGATCATGGCAAACCCCCCAAAAATTGAGGGAGGTCTATGTCCAGCAGTGGACGTCTTTCGGCTGAAATGATGATGATGATGAATAGTGTTCCATGGTCAGCGCCGGACTAAGCAATCCACGCCTGTAGGCCCTCCTATCCACTAGTCACCTCGTATTTTTTCAAAACAACGACGAGCGATTTGTAAAGATTGGCGCACATCTCTAGCTAGAGTGACTTTTGGGTCTTGTAATATCTTGCTGATAAACAGGCTTGCCTTTCATGTGCTAGCAAATACTGTTTCGGTGCTGTTGCTGCCTTATGGTGCCCCCGAGACGTGATGCCCTAAGCAATTGCTTAATATTTGCTTATGGCTTGTCCGGCACTGTCTGTGGTAGAGTTCACCTGGGACTTGGCTCAAGTGAGCGCATACAATTCGAAAGCGAACTCATTTGTTTTTACCCGACTGCGTCAGAAGGAGGGTTATGTTTTTAAAGTAAATCATCGATGGTTCACAAAGAGATACCGCGAATACCGCGATATTTGGATGCCAAACTGAAGAGGCGTACCTACCTTTGTCAGTTTAGTCTGATTGTATAGAATCAAATAGAATACGTTTTAATATCATCTCATAACTGCCAAGGCTTCTATGTTATGGGTTTGGTTTCCGCACTTAGTCCTGCAGTGGACCATTGTGCGTGACTGCCACTGCCAAGGCTTATTTTTTATCTTATATTTTAAATTGTTTCTTCATTTGTGTCTTTTTAGGGTTCCGTACCCAAAGGGTAAAAAGGGAACCCTATTACTAAGACTTCGCTGTCTGTCTGTCTGACCGTCTGTCCGTCCGTCTGTCTGTCAGCAGGCTGTATCGATACCCAACCCTGTATCGAACCGCGATAGCTAGACAGTTGAAATTTTCACAAATTATGTATTTCTATTGCCGCTATAACAACAAATACTAAAAACAGAATAAAATAACTATTTAAGGGGGGCTCCCATACAACAAACGTGGTTTTTTTTTCGGCGTTTTTGCCTTGTGATATGGAACCTTTCGTGTGCGAGTCCGACTCGCACTTGGCCAGTTTTTTTTACATTGTTCTCACATATAGAAGTAACAAGAATAATGTACCCAGGATTTTGTAATATCTTGATTAAAAGAGTGTCCATGGAGTTTCATGCCTGTTCTTCTCGATAGAGAAGATAGTTCGATAGAGATCTACGTTTTGGAATGGGCAACTAGCTTCAACTTTCTGACTAGGTAACTGACAGACTATATATTTAATTTTGACAATTCAAAAGTGCCTGTACAAGGTTTAATTGAAATAAATGCTTTGAGTTTGAGTTTTGAGTATATAGGTACACCATATCACGTGCTTTCCGAGGCACGGGGTATCACTTTCGAACTCCGGGCTGGTACTAGGATATTTCCAATGGAAAATCTCAATAACACTTAGCCCGGCCCGGGAATCGAACCCGGGACCCCATGCTCAGCAGCACGCTCGGAAGGCACGTTAAGAGGAAATGCGGTCGGAGACGCTTTTGAAAAAGTCTAAGTAAAAACTCATAATTCGAGGTTTGGCTCTCGCATATTTCCTCCTCCGATATTGGACCAGTTTAAAAGATATTTCACAAACTAAATAAGAATAATATATACTGTGTTCCTATGTTTTTTTTTTTCTTTAATAGTTGTCAAAGGAGAAGTTGCAACTTCCACAGAACATTACCCCACGACTGACAGCTGAGTACCTATTAATAAATTGCCTATCTTCGATTGTCATCGTTACTGGCTATCGCATTAAAAAATCTTTGCAGTCGGAAGTGGGGCATTTTTGCTACTACTTCTTTGTACATTAGGCTTCTGTTGACATTTTGAGCATTTTTTGAGGGTTCTAGAGCTTATAAAAATAATGTATCAACAAAAATGAAAACATAGAGACATACAAGTAGTTAATATTTATTATTCTGTAAAAAATCATTGCTTTATGGCCAGTAACCAGAAAGAAAACAGGTTAGAGCGTTTCTTTGGAGAAACGACCACCCGGTACTCTTAAGGGGCTTACAGGACCTAAACGCAAAAAACGCAAGTTTTAGAAACAATAAAAGTATATAATCGACTACAGTAAACATAAAAAAGTAATTTAAAAAAATTAAACCTACTTCAAAAAGAAATGAACTCAAAATTATGAAATAACTTTAATTTCGGAAATCGGTGTCTTGGGATCTGTAATTTAGTTTTAATTACAGATCCCAAGACACCAACTTCCGAAATTAAAGTCATTTCAATTTTTTTTTTAAATTACTTTTTTATTTCGTAATTTTTAGTTTTTGCACTAGAATTTGACCAAGGTTTTGAGATGTTTTCCCTTTGACACTACACCCGTAGCTCGTATCAATAAGTCAGGCCGTCACACGTATTAATTAGTCTATATCATGAAAATTACTAAATGGATTTTGATGAAACTTGCACTGTTCCCTAAGTTGAAGTAAATGTAAGCTAATACAAAAAAAATGTGGACAAACATACATACATTCATACATACATACATACGTCTATAAAATTTTGTATATTTGTTTGGATGCCCTAATAGATTGTCTTATGTGAATATAATGCAATTCCAATAATATTACATACATACGAGTACGTGTCGAATTGATAACCTCCTTTTTTTTGAAGTCGATAAAAATCAGAAAAATATATGATATTCTTCTTATTATAGACTAGGTTGATTGTGTGTTGAAAACATAATACAACTAATTTGATACGATAGAAAAAATCATGAAGATACCTCTAAAAACTTTCTTTTTACAATAAAAACCATAACTAATATACATACAATCATTCTGATTTTTTGTCAGATTATTCTACAAGCAACATACTGAAACTCCTGTGTTTTAATTTTTTTGTCCCAACAATAGATTTTTTGTAATTAAATAATTGCTTCATATTTTGCAACTAGCTTTAGCCCGCAGCTTCGCTCGCGTTAAGTATTATTAAAAAAAAACTAATACATTTACATCCGCCATCATCCCTTATTTTATCCCCATGGGGGTTGAATTTATTAAAATCCTTTTTTAGGGGATGCCTACATCATAGTAGCTGTATGCATGCAAAGTCTCAGCCCGATCGGTTTAAAATTGACAAAGTTTCATACAAACTTTCATCCCCTATTTTATCCCTTTGGGGGTAGAATTTTAAAAATCCTTTCTTAGCGGATGCTTACGTCATAACATCTACCTGCATGCCAAATTTCAGCCCGATCCCTCCAGTGGTTTGGGCTGTGCGTTGATAGATCACTATGTCAGTCAGTCACCTTTGAGTTTTATATATTTAGATAAATTACCAGCGTTGTGTCATCGCGCTTCTCTTTCTTTTCTATGAAGTCAGACAGTGACCGCGCTTTAGGTCATGTAAGCCCCTTAAACCGTTGGCGCTCTCTCTCCGGTCGTGTCGGGTTGCCGCCGTCCCATTGGATAGTGAGAGTGAGGGAAGAGAGAGTTCACCTGTGTGTACACACGTGTGCCCTATAATAACTCCCGCGCCGATGGCTGGTCTCTACTGAGATTGGTAAACCGGAAATTGGAAAACCGGGCAAGAGCGAGTCGGAGTCGCGCACCGAGGGTTCCGTACCATCATATGTTCTTAAATTTTCATCGGCGACGCCTATATTCATCAGAGAATTTTAACACTGTGCACTGCGATGTAGAATATTGCAGTTTTATGTCAGCGCCATCTCTTGACCGATAGTGGAACTAATGTAACTTTTGTTGATGATTTCTGAAAAAGTGTGCTATTTAGAGACTTCGTTTTATTTTTCCTGTAATCTTTTATCAGATAGATAATTTCTGATTTTTCTCTTTGCAAACTTCGGAGATAAGGAAGGCCCCCCCCCTTCCTTATCTCCGAAGTTTGCGGTATTTTTTTTACATTTTTCATCAAAAGTCGAAAACTGTGCGGCCTAAAAAAAAAGAAAAATTGTTTGAGAATGTGCAAACTGCGTTCTTTCATATGATACCCTACATAACCCACTTCGAATTTTTCAGACCCCCTTTCAGTCCATGTTGGAAAAAATATACATATAAGTATTTTTATTTCTTTCTTATTTGCAAAATAGTTGGGTAACCATAAGGGTTCCGTTTTAACATTTTGGTACGGAACCCTAAAAACAAAAAAACCCGACTGCTACTATTTTTACCCGACTGCGCCAGAAGGAGGGTTATGTTTTTTTATTTACAGCTTTTTAGTTTATTTATGTTGTAACGTTAAATATTTTTGTTGGTTTTTTAGGGTTCCGTACCTAAAGGGTAAAAACGTAACCCTATTACTAAGACTTCGCTGTCTATCCGTCTGTCCGTCTGTCCGTCTGTCTGTCTGTCTGTCACCAGGCTGTATCTCAAGAACCGCGATAGCTAGACAGTTGAAATTTTCACAAGTTATGTATTTCTGTTGCCGCTATAACAACAAATACTAAAAACAAAATAAAATAAATATTTAAGGGGGGCTCCCATACAACAAACGCGATTTTTTTGCCTTTTTTTGCTCGATATCAAAAATGGCAACAGGTAGGCACTTGAAATATTCACAAAATACTCAGATGTATTTTAACTTTAATAATAAATAATAAAATTAAAATAAAATAAATATTTAAGGGGGGCTCCCATACAACAAACATGTTTTTTTTCGGCGTTTTTGCCTTGTGGTACGGAACCCTTCGTGTGCGAGTCCGACTCGCACTTGGCCAGTTTTTTATTATTTGAGGATTCCAAATTACAAGTAAGCATACAAGTTGCACAAATTTTTGCAAGCTATTTATGAAACCCTTAATTTTGATATCCCACTCGATAGGGTTTTCTCTCACTCAATTAATTTATCACTATCTGAGGGAACCTTCCCTGATAGATTAAAATTTTCAATAGTTAAGCCCCTTCATAAAAGTAAAAAGTACATAGATAAAAATAATTATAGACCGATCACTCTCATTTCAATATTCTCAAAAATTTATGAGAAAATAATGCATAATCGTCTAGTTCAATATATAAACAAACATAAACTTTTTAATGAAGAACAAAATGGGTTTCAAACAAGTAAGTCAACAACTCTAGCAGCATTCTCGTCCATAACAGATAATATAGATAAAAAACGCTCTGTTTCAGTAATCTTTCTAGATATGAGCAAGGCTTTTAATCTCGTTAACCACAATACACTCCTAGATAAATGTGAGCGCTACGGCATCAGAGGTCCAGCGTTAGAATGGCTGAAAGTTATCTCAGTAATAGACAACAGTGTGTTGAAGTATCCCGTATTGATGATAAACTTATTGCAATGGTATATAAATCTTTATTTAGACACAATGGGTCCGGAATGCCCCAAGGAAGCATCCTTGGGCCTCTTCTCTTCCTGTAATACATTAACGACTTGCCAAACATTACAAATCATAAGTGCGTAAGTACTATTTGCAGATGACGTGTCAGTAATAATACCGGAAAATAACAAAAATTTACATAAACAAGAAGTAAATCAAACCATTAATGATATAATTAATTGGCTAAACGAAAACAACTTAAAAATAAATTTAACTAAAACAAATTCATTCAATTTGCCAACTACAAACAAAATCCACCAAAAATTACTTTAAATCATATAAATAATAACCAAATAATAACCAAATAATTAATAAAGAAAACACTACAAAATTTTTAGGTCTAGATGAAAATTGTAATTATACACATTGAAAATCTATGCAAAAAAATAAACAGATTTGTATACGCACTAAGAGAACTAACCAAAACAGCGAATGAAGAAGCTGCACTCAACGCCTATCAAGGCTACGTAGCGTCTGTATTGAGGTACGGCTTACTCTTATGGGGTAACTCATCATCACACATACAAAGAGCTTTCATAGCTCAAAAAAAAAATGCTTGCGAGCAATAACTGGGGCGCCTCTATACGAGAGCTGTAGACCAATTTTTAAAAAGCTAAAGGTTCTAACTCTATCTTCTACTTACATTTATGAAATAGCCATATTTGTCAAGAAAAACTCTCAGTTCTTCTCCACAGTAGGTAGCCGAAAACAATAGATTTGCAAAAAGAGACTCCACTAAGTTAAAAAACCAATTTTGTAATAGCACTCTCCAGAAACAGCTACCTTTATGTCCATTAAAATATATAACAATATTCCAAAAGTGATAAGAGAACTACCATTTAATTTTTACACAAAAAGTCTGAAAAATTGGCTTCTCCAAAATAAATTTTACACTTTAAAAGATTTTTTTGATTATAAATACTTAGTTACCTCACTAAGTAAATAATATATATATATTTTAATAATATGGTACGTTTAATTAGTTAGATAATAGAAATGTTGTTATTGTTATGTTTTTATTTGATATTTATACATATTATTATTAGAGTATAAAATGTCCATATTATAAGTGTTTTGTATTGTCTAATATAGTTTATGTAATAAACAAGTTAGGTTTTGTACCTACCCACGTCTACATTAGGTTCACATTGTAAATATTCGTATGCCGCTATTAGCAGCGGATGTGTTGAACTTATCCATTTATACCAACCAACTTTGTACCTACCGTATCCGACAAATAAATGGCTTTGTCTTTGTCTAGGTTTTGAGAAGAAAAAAAAATTGAAGACATAATATGGCGCCAAAAGTCGGCCATTTTATTTATTTTTTTAAATTTTGATTTACCCAGTATCACTTTCAAAATTAAGACGAATCTAACGGCAACTCTCAAGCTGAAATCGATCAAGCCGTTTAGGCTACAGAGCGTGCCAAAGAAATATACATACCTACTTACATACTGTATTCACTCGAAAAACATAACCCTTCTGGCGCAATCACTCTTACGTATTGGCGATGTAGTAAAAGTAGTGGTGGCCCAGTGGTTTTACTACATCGCCAATAAGTAAAAGTGACTGGGTTTACTTGGTGTAAATTATTTCATCTTCACTGCTCTCAAAACGGTGAACACAAACACCGTGAGGAAACCAAAAATTCGAAGACATGTGACATCTACCAACTCGCACTGATTCCGCGTGGTGGATTACGGCCCATTCCCTATCACAGATAGGAGGCCGGTGTTCCAGTAGTGGGAACAAACAGTAGTGGTTGTAACTGATTATAATTGCTTAAATGTGGCGGATCGGTTGAACTTATCAATTTATACCAACCAACTTTGTACCTACCATATCCGACAAATAAATGTCCTTGTCTTTGTCTAAGTTTTGAGAAAAAAAAAAATTTTCGAAGACACAATATGGCGCCAAAAGTCGGCCATTTTTTTTTTTACAATTTTGATATACCGTAAACGTACCATATTATTAAAAAATATATTATATTATTTACTTATTTACCCTTATAAGCAAAAACTTCATATTCTTTCAATAAAATTGTATATAGCTACACTGTAATTGGGTAGATTATAGTTTTCAAGAGTGCTTGAGTCAGTGTCCATTGACAATAAGTGTCAGTATGATAAACGAGCGCCAATTATGTATGGTGTAGGTACATTGTGTAACCAGTGTTGTACAGATGTAGTTTAGTATGGCTAATCCATTCGTCTCACTGTCTCACACAGCCGAGCATAGAGCAGAGTTTGCAAACCTTTTCAATGGAAAAGTTCAATAGAAATTGACAAATTACCCCTTTGTTGGCAGGCGGGTTGGCGATCGCAGTATGGTATGGTGGTGGAATGCATAGAGAACGCTGCTGCCCACTCTCCGGTACGCCCCTTAGTCGCCTTTTACGACACCCACGGGAAGTATGGGGTGGTGCTATTCTTTAAGTCCGGCACCACACAGACCTGAGGGGATTACAGGCGTGATGTTATGTAAATATATTTGTGTGCAGACAAAAACAATAATAACGTTTCTCTGCGCAAAACTTTATTAATAATTTATTACGTTTATAACTATTATAACTTTTGTGAGTAACCGTGAGACATAGGTTTAGGTAATGTTTTTGAATGGTTATGTAAATGTTATGAGTTAAAGCGGTTTTTTTTTAAAAACATTTTGTTACTTTAGGGTCAGATTTTTCAATCGACAGATAATTTTTACTCGTGGAATAAAATTGACATCTGACAGATTTTATATGGAAGAACTGTCAAAAATTCAAAATTATTCATCGGATAACAACTCTAAAATTTTTGTTCATTACCCCTGTATATGCTATCAATGAAATAATTCCAAAATCACGACCAACTGGTTTACAGAATACCAGTTCCTTAAAAAAAATGAAGGTCGTCCATAATCTCATCATGACGTATGCGCAGCTATGTTATTGACTTTTATTTTCTGGCGTAAAATTATTAGGCTTGCTTCCGTGATTCAGTAATTAATTAAATTAGTTAGACATTAGGATGTATTCTTAATAAAGAAACGGTCAAGTGAGAGTTGGACTTGCACACGAAGGGTTGCGTGCAATACTTATTTTATTAATATTTTTTTTTTCTTCCCTTTAATATTCAACTTTATTTTATTTTTATTACTTGTTGTTACAGCAGCCATAGTAGTACACACTCAGTGAACATTTCAGGTATCTAGTTACCTATTAAGGTTCTAAAGATACAGCCCTGTGACAGATGGACAGACGGACGGACAGTAGAGCCTTAGCAATAAGGTTCCGTTGGCACCCATTCGGTACGGAACCAATGTGCATGCGTCAAAAATTAGACTAAATCCTACTTAATGATAGAAGGTAATTATGAATTTCATTGTGTCGTGATAGTTTAAATGTTTGCTGTTAGCCCTCATGTTTGCGATGCCTGGAAAAGGCCGCTAAGTTGTACGTACCTGCATTTGTAAACAACATCAAAATGTACACTTAGTATGCAAATAAATCTTTGACTTTGACTTTGACTTTGACCCTAAAAAATAACATAACATTGTAGGTAGTTGCATTGAAAGATCAACTCACAAAAAAGGGTTTAAAAACGAGAGTCATTTTGTGTGTGAGGAAGTATAATTATGAACATAAGATTAATAAAAAATATAAGAACAAAATAATGGTAATATACAGCATGTTACATTACTAATGATACTATACAGGGTGTTTAGTCTACATCGAATTTGTATAATCACTCGGTTTGGTTGATAAAAATGCAAAGAGAAGCTTCGTTTGTTTGCAAAGGGGACAAGCAGGAGGCCACTAATTCATCTACCTAGCCTTTTTCCCAACTATGTTGGGTTCGGCTTTCAGTCTAACCAGATACAGCTGAATACCAGTATTTTACATGGAGCGACTGCCTATCTGACCTCCACAACCCAGTTACTGGCTAATACGATACTTCTTGGTAAGACTGGTTGTCAGACTTTCGGGCTTCTGACTACCCGTAACGACTGTCAAAAATTCACGAATGGCAGCCGGGACCAACGGCTTAGCGTGCTTTCTGAGACACGGAGGGGTCTCGGTATGTAAAGATGGTCACCCATCCACAGACCAACCGCGGCAAGCGTAGCTTAACCTGATCGATCGACCTGTGCGGCTGTTATTATTTAGGCCCCCGAAATACCATTAAATAAACTCTACCCCGCCCCAAATTGTATTTTAATACACATTTGCACACAGTGTATACAGGGTGGCAGTCCCCATCGACGCGTAACCTGCACCCTAAAAGGATATTGTTAATCCATTGCTTCATATGTTCGAAAAATGTGTCTACTCGACGACGTAAATAACGCTATGAATGTTGTTGAACTGTCAAAATGAAAGCCATTCCTACTGATAGTGTGTTACGCAACTACCCCGCTGTTACCATGGATCTTGTACAGACGCCAGCACATCAAGTTACTACAATCTGTCAAATTTCTATTAAGAGATTTTCAACTTTATCAGGTTAAGCTACGCTTGCCGCGGTTGGTCTGTGGATGGGTGACCATACATTTACATACCGAGACCCCTCCGTGTATCGGAAGGCACGCTAAGTTGTTGGTCCTGGCTGTCATTCGTGAATTTTTGACAGTCGCTACGGGAAGTCAGA
Organism: Mesoligia furuncula; assembly: GCA_916614155.1. Classification (NCBI taxonomy): domain Eukaryota; kingdom Metazoa; phylum Arthropoda; class Insecta; order Lepidoptera; family Noctuidae; genus Mesoligia; species Mesoligia furuncula. Next base: position 19,808 of record CAKAJR010000056.1, read on the forward strand.
AGCCCGAAAGTCTGACAACCAGTCTTACCAAGAAGTATCGCATTACCCAGTAACTGGGTTGTGGAGGTCAGATAGGCAGTGGCTCCATGTAAAATACTGGTATTCAGCTGCATCCGGTTAGACTGGAAGCCGACCCCGATATAGTTGAGAAAAGGCTAGGCAGATGATAAAAGGGGGCGAGCCTTTTGCCACCAACCGGGCACAACTCCAAGCCTCCGGGCTGCTTAAGGAATTGCAAATGAAAAAAAAAATGCTGGCTGATTATTAACTGATTCAGTGCAAATCTGTACAAACAACAAATAGTTTCAGAGAAAATCGCCCGTGACAGACAGTCAGACACTGCCGTAATTACTTACACAGCGAGTGTTTTCTTTTTCCGAAAGAGCAAGCAACACACTAAATGAACAATACTTAACTATGAGAACTCATTTAAATATTTGGCTAAATATGTTAAGAAAATAAAGGGTTTATTTATGAACGTTGCTAAAAGTATAAGGTTCAAAGTTGATTAGGAAAATGTGACAGTTTCGGGTAGCTTGATGTGTGTGCATCATTCTGAACGCCCAGGCGCAAAAATAATTGGTCAGATTTAAAAAAAAAAAAATTTGCTGTTCCATACATTTTGACAACATCAGATGTTTTTTTTGTTTATAACAGATAGTTATAGTGTAATGTGTCACAAATATGCACATTTTATATAGTCAGTTTATGTTAATTTTATTGCTTACATTATTTAACATTACCTACTGCAAACATGCAGACAGGTGGAAAATGCAGGTGTACCTACAATAGTAATAATACACATAGTAGTTAATTTCCTAGATTACCTGTAATTGGTATAATAATAAAGTAATAATTATAATAGTATGAAGACTCATTTTATTGTATTTACGTACTCTCAATAATTCTGTAATTTATTTAATTATTTATTATTTTATTTTATTTTTTCTTATTTTTATTATGTAATTTAATGGGTACAATTGGTTTCATAAAAAAAGAATTTAAAAAATATATGCCTACAGGTATATTTATTTTTAAGTGTCTTTAAAAAAAGGAGGAGGTTCTCAGTATGGTTGTATTTAAAAAAAAATAAAAACGTCTTTTAGGTACCTAGTCATTTAAAGATGTTTTAAAAATGGAACAATTTTGAAAACCCTAAGTATGTTTTTTTCTCCTAAGTTTTTTTAATACAAAGTTTTTTGCTTTTTACCAGGTAGGTAAAAGCCTACTTAAAAAAAAAACTAAGTAAGTAGGTTTCTAATAAAACGTTAATAATACTACGATAATTAAATAACGTACGTCATTACGTTATTAAAAAATACTTTACCTACATAATATTATTACGATACCTACTAAAAATGTCATCTATAATATTATTACGATAGGTACTAAAAAAATCTATCGATAATATTGCGCCCAATAACGCTATAATAAGAAATTCTTTTGCGTGCTAAATCAAAAAACAAATGAATATACAATTTCTATAACTGCTCGGAGTGGCACCGCTTTGCGTGTAACAAGTTAAACGAGATCACTTGCATACTTTGTGAAGATCTTCATCGGATAATGCATTTCATCACATAAAAATAAAATGTTGCTACGGAAAAATCACTCTTAAAATAAAGACAATAGACGATATAACTTACCGGTTGTAGTCAGTGTATAGTCCGTTGTCTCACTTTGAATATTTAATTTCTAAGTTGTAACAGAAACGTGCGCGCGCTTCTATAGCGCAAGAGTCACTGTTTGGTGAATGAAGCATCTCAGTTTACCGCATTTTGGAGATCCTTGCGTTGAGTCGTAAAACGGTAAGACTGCTGGAGAATTTTTTGAGAGAGGAATTGTTTTTAATGTTATTGCCGACTTCAAAAAGAAGGAGGTTATCAATTCGACATGTATCTATGTAATATTATTGCCGACTTCAAGAAAAAGGAGGTTATCAATTCGACACGTATGTATGTAATATTATTGGAATTGCATTATATATGACAATCTATTAGGGCTTCCAAACAAAATTTTATAGACGTATGTATGTATGTTTGTCCACGCATTTCTCCGCAATTATTAATCGGATCGTGACCATTCTTTTTTACCCGACTGCGTCAGAAGGAGGGTTATGTTTTTCGAGTGTATGTATGTATGTATGTATGTATGTATGTATGTATATTTCTTTGGCACGCTCTGTAGCCTAAACGGCTTGATCGATTTCAGCTTGAGGGGTGCCGTTAGATTCGTCTTAATTGTGAGAGTGACACTGGGTATATCAAAATTGAAAAAATATTAAAATGGTCGATTTTTGGCGCAATAAGTCTTCAAAAAAAATTTGTTTTTTCTAGAAACCTCTCGAGTGGGGTATCAAAATAAAGGGTTTTAAAAGGTGATTACAAAAATATATATAACTTATATGGTTAAAAGTAATTCGAAATGACAAATCGTAAAAAACACGTACCAAGAACTAAATCGTTTGCGAAATCTTACACATTTGTAAACTAAAAAGCTGGAAATAAAAAAGTAATTTAAAAAATAAAAAAACCCGACTGCGAAACTGAAAAGCTACAAACAAGCCCATTTTAAATTAAATAAAAGTTGGAAGCAGGCGGGACCCATACCATTTTTATT
>CAKAJR010000057.1:0-52485 GCA_916614155.1 Mesoligia furuncula
CATCAGTCGCTGACCAGTCGGACCCAAAGACGGTAACCGTCAAGCACCGCTGGTACGAATATATATCAGTAAAAAATACTCTTTTCCCTAATTTTCGTGCTGGTACATAATCGTACCAGCGGTGCCTGATGGTATTGGTTTTGGGTGGTACATATAAAATATGTATGCAGGTACCAGCTGGGCCTGACCGGTTTGTATAATAAATTACTTGCTTTATATAAATGTGTTTTATATAAATTAATAAATTCCAAATAGATAAATACTTACCTGCTGAATGTTTTCAGAATTTCCACGAAAAAATTCACGGGTGATAAGAATTAAATGCGCAATACTGAATAAATTGTGAAAATCATCTTGTATACTTGGGGTAAAATTAAAAATACGTTATTTTGACTTTTTATTTATTGCCCTTGAAATAAAACGTATGCCATCAAAACAAACTTGTAAAAAAAGCCAAGTCTCGCAACTCAGTTCTTCTACCGTAAAAAGTTGTGAGATCCATGTAATACCAAGTCGGTTAATTTATTCAGTCCCTACTTAAGGGACCTTCTGTCTTAAGTTATTACGTAATTAGCTAACCTAACAACATCTTGTAGTGACCATATCAATATTAAAAATCTTTTATGTTTAAAATACATAGATTGACTTGGCCATCGCATGAAAACACAATGTATCTCACAGTGCGATTGCCAAGTCAATCTATTGAAAGAGCGAAGGGGTGCTTCCTTCGTTGCGCGGGCGCGCGCGGTGAAAGGGGTGAGGGACGGCGCCGCTGCGGGCGCGCCGCCCTCGGCCCCGGCAGTCAGGAAACGCTACTCAAATCAAGAGCACGCCCCTTTTGATCACGACGACCTGTCTCGCGAGTGTAACTTTTGATTATCCTGATTAAACGCGATAGTATTCATTTGAGTGTAATTACTGAGTCTCCTCTTTCAGCTCAGTAAGTGGGATTAGATCCTATTGAACGTCCACTAATAAGTAAATGTGAACTCAAATAATTATTACCTATAGTTTTCATCCGTTCTCCGCGAATCGAACGATATCTAAAGTTGTGTTAATTGTGTTAACAACTCAACGACGTGAATATATGTCGTATTGTCGTACATTATTACGTGAGTGTTTCGTGTGAATTGTGTAAACGTTCGTGTGCGCGAAAATGAACGCGGATAATACAATCACAAAAGAAATTAGCCGCATTCGTCGCGAGCTTTTATCTAATTTAGAGGAACAATTAAAACATCGCGTGCGTAAACTGGAAACGGAAGTTTACGGCGCACCGGTTTCACGTGATACCGATGAAGCGGGCTCCTTGACACCACCGATACCTACATCATTGACCATCGGACATGTGACACCGGCCGGGCGAGGCTGTGGTCACCAAGCAGCGCATGGGCATGAATCCTGTACCAAAGTTCCTGCCACGACGTGTCAACATGGCTACTTCACGAGTTCGTGGACGCCTGCCACTACCGGTAACGGTCACCGGGCGGTTTCGCAAACCGCTGGACCGGTCGCGTCAGACCCACAGCTGGATTCAGGTATTTCTCAGTTAGCGATGACGGGCGCGCCGTCGCTTGGCGTCCATAACACGGTCGGCGAGTGCGGGTTACCAGCCACGCGCGCCGATGAGCTTGTACCTGTCGCCGGTACGCCGCCGCCGTCGCAACTGAATTTCACGACTTTGACGCCTACAAATACCGGGTATGTTGCATCTCCATCATCACTGCGATATGTAGGTCGTAGCGACCCTATACCGGAATTTGACCCCCAGAAAACTCTAATTACAATGGAACTTTGGATTCGTAAAATCGAAGGTATATCTAACATGTATGGCTGGGACGAAAAGACCACTATTTTCAATACTTCGTCAAAATTAAGGGGCTACGCTCGTCATCATCATCATCATCATCAGCCTATATAATGTTCCCACTGCTGGGACACAGGCCTCCTCTCTGTGAGAGGGAGTGGGCCGTAATCCACCACGCGGGCCCAGTGCGGGTTGGTAGATGTCACATGTCTTCGAATTTTTTGGTTCTAGGACATGCCGGTTTCCTCACGATGTTTTCCTTCACCGTTTTGAGAGCAGTGGTGGTGAAATAATTTACACAAATTAAAGCGCCTGTCTGGGTTCGAACCTACGACCTACAACTCGTAAGTCGCGGCCGATGCCACTGGGCCACCACTGCTCTGCAATACGCTCGTCAGTGGTTTGATAATTTAATAGACGTGAATGTGACTTGGTCGGATTTTAAATCAAAGTTAATGGTGGCTTTTCCGTCCCAGAAAAGTAAATTAAACATGTTACGTGACTTAGTTAATGTCGTACGGAAACCCGACGACGACTACATGCAATTTTATTATGATAAACTGGCTTTGGGAAATGCTTGTGGCCTTCCGCCATCACTCACCACGGAAATTATAATTGGCACGATTGGTAGTCAGATCGTAGAGGTCGGCGCGGTTTCCGCGGCTTGTAATGACCCCACTAAGTTGTTGAAATACCTATCCGCACTTCGTACCGCCGAAGGAACAAGTCATATCGTGCCAAGTGTAAATTCCTCTTTTAGAAAGATAAGATGCAATCTTTGTAAAAGGCGCGGTCATATTGCAACGAATTGCAATTACAAGGCGCGTGATAAAGCAACTATTTGCGCTTTTTGCCGTAAATCGGGCCATACGGAAGATAAATGTTTCCGCAAAGCTAAAAAATGTACGTATTGTGGTAAATCGGGCCATAGTAAGGATGAATGTTTGAAACTTAAGGCTCGAAAGTCGCACGTCAATAATAATAATAATTCGAACGCTGGCGCATCCCAGTCGGTACATGCTATAAAAGACCAGTCATCAAGCTCGAAATATTATTTAAACGCAAGGGTCAATGATCGCCCTGTGAAAGCTTTTATTGACTTCGGCAGTTCGTGTATAACTATTACTAACTCTATGTCACAAAAATTAAATCTCGAAGTGCAGCCCTGTCAATCGAATAGCGTTATTAGTGGTTTTGGTGGTTCGAAAGTAATACCTATTGGTGAAGCGTATGTAAAGGTGTGTGCAGACGAAGCTTCGTGCGACGCGAGCGCTTATATTGTGCCAGACAGCGCACAAGACATCGATGTGATTATAGGTCAACCGTTCACGGATTATCCGTGTACGTCATTAAGACACCTAGGTGTTTAAAAATGTATAACGCTAATAATTTACGCGAGTTACCCGCCGTTTGTGAGGACGTCGAACATGTGAAGTTGGTCACGGATAGTTCAGTCGCGTTGTCGCCAGGAGTAAACAAGGTAATAGTCTCATGCGACCAACTACTATTTGGACATGCGTCCGTACGTCACACCGAACATCAAGCTCCGAGGGCTGAGTGCGTCATTCCACAGAGCGATATCGAGTTTATTGACGGGAAGGCAGTCATAAATATAATAAATACGAGTAATAGTCCATTTCACTTACCTGTTAATCGATGCGTAGCACGAGCCGCGACAAACGATAGCGGGAATACGTACAAAATAGGTGACGATCTCGAACCGGACGTGTTGACGAAACTCGAGTCGATTTTACAGGAATACTCGGACTGTTTCTCGGGAGTACACGACAGTAGAATAGGCAAATGTTCTGTAAGGATGCATATCGAGTTGACGGACAAAGAAAAGGTCGTATATTACCGACCATATCGCATGTCGGCGAGTGATCGTGACAAGGTCCGCAATATCGTTAGTGATTTAAGGAGTAAAGGTATCGTGGAGGAGTCCACTTCGCCATACGCGAGTCCTGTCATCCTCGTGACCAAAAAGACAGGAGAGCCGCGCATGGTCGTCGATTACCGCGCGCTTAATAAAATTACTAAAAAGGAGCGCTACCCCTTACCGTTGATACAGGACCAACTAGATCGACTTTCGAATGCGCGTGTCTTCTCGTGCTTAGACATTTTATCGGCTTACCACTGCATTCAAATCGATGACGATAGCAAACACTATACCGCATTCATCACACCGGACGGTCTTTACCAGTACACCCGCATGAGCTTCGGGTTAGTTAATGCACCAGCGGTGTTTCAACGCGCTATAGACGAAATCCTCGGGCCGTTGAAATTTAAATTTAGCACGGCTTACTTAGACGATATTTTAATTTACTCAGACTCGGAAATTGACGCGTTAGATCATTTAAGGGCAATTTTAGAGCGAATTCGAGACGCCAACGTTACACTGAGACTCGATAAGTGCTCATTTTTAGTGTCTCGTGTCGAGTATTTGGGCCACGAAGTGTGTAATGGCGAAGTAAAACCGGCTCAACATAAACTTAATGCTGTGCGTGATTTTAAGCAACCCGAGAACGTACACCACGCAAGACAGTTCATGGGTCTAGCAAACTACTTTCGTAAGTACGTACGTAACTTTGCTTCGCTAGCTCGACCTATCACGCTATTGACTAAAAAAGACCAACCATGGGTCTGGGGCGCTGCACAACAGCAGGCCTTTGATAGTATTAAGAACGTACTAGTAAGTCGTCCGGTACTATTATTATTTCACCCGGAGTATGAAACACAAGTGCACACCGATGCCTCTAAAATCGGTCTGGGAGGTATCCTGCTTCAAAAGCCGCCTAATGGTACTTACCAACCAGTCGCTTACGCTAGCCGCCAGACGACCACCGCGGAGCAACGTTACCATAGTTTCGAACTTGAGACATTAGCTGTTGTCATGTCATTACAGAAGTTCAAGGTATACTTAACGGGTTTAAAATTCACCATTGTAACTGATTGCAATGCTCTGCGGTGGACGTGGTCGAAGCGGGACCTAAACCCGCGCATCGCTAGATGGTGGCTTGAAGTTCAGGGACTTAACTTTGACGTGGAATATCGACCAGGCAAGGCCATGGCTCATGTGGACGCATTAAGTCGTAACCCAGTTGAATCCGTTATGCGTTGCACAGACGGAGACCTTATTGCAAGCATGCAGCATGCTGACGACTCAATCCGGTCCACTATAGGGCAGTTGAAAGACGAAACATCCGTAGGCAATAGCAACGGCCTAGAACGGGACTACGTTTTAGAAAATAACGTTTTATTTAGAAAAGTGAACGGTCAAAACAAAGTTGTAGTACCACGTCAGTCTCGCTGGTCAATCATGCAAACTTTTCATGATAATAACGGTCATGCCAACTATAATAAAACCTATAACGCCATGAAAGAAAAGTATTGGTTTAGTGGTATGAGACGGTTTGTGCAGAAGTACGTCGGTGGTTGCATATCATGTCAGTACGCAAAGAAACCGACTGGGCGTAAAATAGGATTATTACATCCTATAGAGAAGGTAGCTGTACCGTTTCACACCGTTCACGTGGACCACCTCGGTCCGTTCTGTAAAAGTCCATCAGGCAAAATGTACATACTCGCCATTATAGACGCGTTCACGCGTTTCATCTGGATTGAGGCGGTACGCGATGCTGGTTGTGATAACGTATTAAAGACATTTGATCAGTATATTAAAACTTTCGGATTGCCAAGCCGTATAATCAGCGATCGCGGTAAAGCCTTTGACTGTCATGGGTTCAAAAGGTATTGTCGTGATAGGCAAATCAAACACGTACTAACCGCGGTGGCAAGTCCAAGGGCCAATGGGCAAATTGAGCGGTTCAATCGTACGATATTGGATGCTCTGGTCGCCTACCTCGGAGAAGAAGATCAGAACCGTTGGGAGGAATATTTGCCCAAGGTACAGCTCGGGATTAATTCCAATACCAATAACAGTACAGGGAAGTCACCACTGGAGCTACTATACGGTTTCCGACCACGACTGTCGGGAGACATCGTTATACCTACGAGGTCTGATATCAGTTCTCTTCGGGCTGGCGCCATTACTCGCTCTCAAGAGGCTGCCCGGAGGTCAAAGATCAATTTTGATAAAAAGAGACGCGAGGGTGCTCCATTTAAGGAAGGCGATCTCGTCCTGGCTGAACGTAAGGTATTTAAGAAAGGGTTACGCAGCGGCAAGCTTATGCCTCGTTTCGATGGTCCTTTTGCCGTGCGTAAGGTTTTACCTCATGACCGTTATTTAATCAAAAGTACCACCTCTCGTGGTCGTCCTTACGAAAACGTTCTTGCCAGAGATAAGCTCAAGCCTTTACAATATCCTAACGAGCTAACCTCCGATACTGATTGATAACAGGATGGAAGTTGTTTAGATTATATTATGCTTGTAATTAATCGTTTCAACTATAATTATAAGACTAACACAATATACCATGGGTAATTGAAGTTAAAAAAAAAAAAAAAAAAATATAATAATAATAATAATAATAATAGCTGGCAACACCAACGCAGCAACGTCAACAAATCAATTCGTTCTGATAATTTACAGTTTAATTAAATTTTAGAAGCAGTTTTATTGTGAAATCCTACAACCAAAACCCAAATACCATTTCAATACAATTTAAATTAATATCAATAGGAAAAATACCATGAACAATATTTCAATGTTTCGTCAAAAACTGCCGAACCGGAGGTGACATCTGTCATGTCACCTCCGGTAAAATCAAACAAATAAAACGAAATATGTTGACAAGGTCAGCCTTACGTAAAGCACGCCTACCACCTCCGGACTCTTCGCTCAGCTCCGCCTCGCCGCCGCCGGTACCCAGTCTCACTGTGAGCGCTGTGACGACACCGGCCGTGGCAGTTGCGTCGAGCTCGAGCGACGAGTATTTCTCTCCGCCCACGACGCCACCACCTGCTCGTCGACGGGGAGGACGCCGGCCGCCGGACGGTTTAGGACCTCGAGGCCCACCGGCCTCTGATAGGGTCCCAGCTCCCGGCGGAAGTGTGCAGCGCATGAGATGGACACGATCCATCAATGAAAATGTCATGCGCTCATACTATGGGGCTACAGAGGGGGGAAACAATCTGACCGCGTACCGTGTTCGGATGCTCTCTCTTTTTCAGGTGCTTGAGCCAGCTGTCAACGTTTCGGCACAACGACTATCGGATCAGGTGCGTGTCATCCAGCGTAATCATATGTTGGATGACACTGTACTTGATCGCCTGCGAAATGAAATGCAGAGTAGCCATGTCATCGCCCCCCAGCCGCAGACTGCTGTACTACTACCGCAGTGTAATACCAATCATGCTGACGAGGGGAGTAATGACAGGGCTACAAACGTAAGTACCCAATGTAATGAGGAATTGAGGAGTGCTTTGGAGGATGCGATTCGGGAATATCGCTTCATGTCGCCCGAACATAGGCCACGCTTACCTCGTTTGCCCATGCATAACAAAAATAGGGCGCTGGTGGCGGCTCTGGATTCGCAGTTGTCAAACTATTTTGATGACTGCGAAGACCTCACCGATACTCATTCGATTCTGTACTGCGCGGCTGTAGCGGTATGTCGTGTAGCTCACGTCAAATTTGCCAATGACTCTAGAGCTACACGACCGAAACCAGCCATACCAGCTTGGCAGTGCAGAATTGAACGCCGTATTGGTGGGGCCAGAGCGCTCATTGGCAAACTAATCTGCTTCAGGGAGGGCAATACTCGCCCTAGAGTGATGCGCTTTGTGAGACGGGCATTCTTGGGGACTGATATCAGTCCTCAAGACTATATGTCTTGTGTCACGGAGCGCATCGACTTCCTGAAGCAGAAAGTGTATGCATGGGCGAACCGTATTCGTCGGTATAAGCGGCGAGTAGAGCGATACACTCAGAATCGCACCTTCCAGAGTGATGAAAGATGGGTTTATAGGAGCTGGGAGCGACCGGACCAAAGTGTGGCTGACACGTGTCTGCCAGATGATGAATCCATGTGTTCCTTCTGGCGCAAAATCTGGTCGGTGCCTGTCAGTCACACCGAAGGTGATTGGGCTCGGGAAGTCGAGCGAGCCTGCGACCCAATACCAGAAATGGGGGCTATCACCATCTGCCCCCAAGATGTAGCTCGTGCAGTCCGTCCATTGCCTAACTGGAAGTCTCCAGGGCCGGACGGGCTGCATAACTTTTGGATAAAATGGTTTTTAAGGTCGCACGCTCGCTTGGCATCTCAGTTCCAGACTGCTTTGGAGTCTGGTTCGCTACCCCAGTTCCTAACGACAGGAATTACCCATCTGCTCCATAAATCAGGTAGCACCACGGAACCCAAAAATTATAGACCGATCACGTGTTTACCGACGGTCTATAAAGTTCTTACATCCATTTTGAGAGCTAAAATTGACAAACATATAAACACTAACTCCATCATGTCTGTCTCTCAAAATGGATGTAAGAACGGGTCCCGTGGTACTAAGGAGCTACTCCTCATTGATATGGCCATTAGCCAACAGGTTCGTCGTTCCCGAAAGGATCTGTCGACATGTTGGATAGATTATAAGAAGGCCTATGACTCGGTGCCACATACATGGCTCATGAGGGTGTTGGAGTTGTACAAAATTGATGCAACTCTGCGCACCTTCCTGATGACGTGTATGGGGCAATGGAGGACTGTCCTTCGCTATCCAGGATGTCGAAATATTCAGAGGAATAGCGAACCGATAAGGATCGAGCGAGGCATATTTCAGGGTGATAGTTTGAGTCCGCTTTGGTTCTGCTTAGCCTTGAATCCTCTAAGCACACTGCTGGAGGATTCAGGTCTAGGCTATCGGCTGAGGAGAGGTGGTCAGGTTATATCGCACCTCCTCTACATGGATGACCTAAAACTCTTTGCCCCCAACAATTTGCAACTGATGGAGCTACTGAAAGTAACTCAAAGTTTCAGTAGCGCCATCAGGATGGAATTTGGTGTGGACAAATGTGCGGTCATGCATGTAAAGCGAGGGGAGATTGTTGAATCCGTGGGAACCCAACTCTCGGATTCCACAAACCTTAGAGCCCTCTCCGCATCCGAAACCTATAAGTATTTGGGTATGTCGGAAGCGTTAGGCATCAATGTTACTGACATGAAGCAATCGTTGAAAGAGCGCTTCTTTGGCCGCCTGAAAAAAGTACTTAATAGTCTTCTATCAGGCGGAAACAAGGTGCGCGCCTTCAACGGTTGGGTCATGCCGGTTTTGATGTACTCTTTCGGCATACTCAAATGGACTCAAACCGAACTCGACGCCCTGGATAGGAGGGTCCGTACGCTGCTAACTGCAAATCGAATGCATCACCCACGATCATCGGTAATGAGGCTGTATATCCCGCGAAAGTGTGGAGGTCGAGGGTTTTTAAACGCTAAGACCCTCCACAATCGTGAGATATGCAGTCTCAGGGAATATTTCTTAGAAACCGACGTGGGGATGCATCGAGATGTAGTCGCCGTGGACAAGGGCCTCACCCCGCTCTCCTTGGCTAAAGAGAACTGGCGCAAGCCAGTAGTGCTTGACACTAATGATCGCATGGAGGTATGGCAGAGTAAGGAGCTTCACGGACGCTTTTTCCGGGCCCTACATGGACCCGATGTCGATTTACTAGCGTCCGTAGCCTGGCTGCGTTTCGGTGACCTCTTTGGAGAAACCGAAGGTTTTGTCTGTGCAATTATGGACGAAGTGATGATGACGAACAATTACCGGAGATTTATTGTGAAAGACGGCACGGTTGACATCTGTCGGGCATGCCACCGGCCGGGAGAATCGATCAGGCATATTATCTCTGGGTGTTCTCGTCTAGCTAACGGAGAGTACTTGCATAGACACAACCTTGTAGCCAGGATAATCCATCAGCAACTTGCTCTGAAATACAGCCTTGTGGAATCGGAGGTGCCATACTACAGGTATGTGCCCGACCCAGTTCTCGAAAATGGTAATATCTCATTATATTGGGATCGATCCATCATCACTGACAGGACTATTGTTGCCAATAAGCCTGATATAGTGGTGGTGGATCGATCAGAGCGGCGCGCAATGATTGTTGACATAACCGTCCCGCATGATGAGAACCTCGTGAAAGCCGAGAAAGATAAACAAATCAAGTATCTTGACTTGGCTCGCGAGGTTGTCGACATGTGGGATGTGGACTCAGCGATCATTGTGCCGATAGTCGTGACAGCCAATGGGCTAATAGCCAAGAGCCTCGACCAACACCTGAGGAGGCTCTCGTTGGGCAGCTGGATCAAGGGCTTGATCCAGAAAGCAGTACTTTTGGACACGGCTCGCATAGTCAGGAGGTTTCTCTCTCTGGAGCCCTGACCGCCGGTAGCTTGGACCCTGTTCCCGATACCGGTGGGCTACTATTTTTTATATTTTTAAATGTTTTTATGTTTTTATATTCTAATATTTAAAAATATAATTTATATGTACATACGATGAAATAAAGGAGATAATAATAACCTACATACCGGATTGTAAGTTAAACGTTTTAATATGCGTGCCTTAATGTCACTATAACAGGCAGTTGATTAATTGTGTGTAACCAATGTAACCATGTGTAAAATATGTACTGACAGTTGGTGGTGGATGTCGAAATGTTTACAGTACTTACTTTTCAATTATTACTTATATTATAAGAAGTATCTTAATTAATAACAAACATACTTCCTAAGTATTGATGTTAATGTTGTGAACCACTACTCTGTGGCCGCTGCAACTGTCTATTCAATATAATATATTCATTTACTTAATGGAAACACTGTTAATGTTGTGAGCCACTACTCGGTGGCCGCTGCAACTGTCTATTCAATATATTCATTTACTTAATGGAAACACTGTTAATGTTGTGAGCCACTACTCGGTGGCCGCTGCAACTGTTCACTTACTATAATATACTCATTTGTTTAATGTGAATATTGTTATTAATTGTGGGTCATTAAACTGTGGCCACTACAATCGATGAAAGGGTACCCTACTAAATATTAAGCGCTAAATTAAACATGCATGAAAGACAGATACCGCATTGGTGTCGTCGTTTAAACGAAGGCCTCCTTAGACTGGTGGTAGATACAGGGTGTCGTTCTTGTCGATGGGCGCATTATTAAAGTGTCAGTCACTTGCAACAGATACCCAGTGTCGTCACCGTCGATAGACACATTGGTAAAGTGTCATCCGCAGATGATAGACAACAGGGACAGCACATCCAGTGTCATCATCTGATAGACACATTCATAAGGTGTCGTCTGATATAACAACGATAGATGCTCAGCTCGTCGTCGTCTGACAGACACATTCATAAGTGTCCTTATTATTTTATAGTGCCAGACACATTTAGAAGTGTCACGACGGTGTCTCATGGTCTGACTGTCTAACAGACGTATCGATATACCTACACTCTTCAATTCCTTTTCTTTGTGAGATTAAGAACTCACCTTAACCAGTCGACCTCGAGAGTCGGTATTATTAGTTCCAGGATAGGCTACCCGGGGCGGGCAGCTTCATCAGGAAAGGCCGACTGAAAGAGCGAAGGGGTGCTTCCTTCGTTGCGCGGGCGCGCGCGGTGAAAGGGGTGAGGGACGGCGCCGCTGCGGGCGCGCCGCCCTCGGCCCCGGCAGTCAGGAAACGCTACTCAAATCAAGAGCACGCCCCTTTTGATCACGACGACCTGTCTCGCGAGTGTAACTTTTGATTATCCTGATTAAACGCGATAGTATTCATTTGAGTGTAATTACTGAGTCTCCTCTTTCACTATGTATTTTAAACATAAAAGATTTTTAATATTGATATGGTCACTACAAGATGTTGTTAGGTTAGCTAATTACGTAATAACTTAAGACAGAAGGTCCCTTAAGTAGGGACTGAATAAATTAACCGACTTGGTATTACATGGATCTCACAACTTTTTACGGTAGAAGAACTGAGTTGCGAGACTTGGCTTTTTTTACAAGTTTGTTTTGATGGCATCTCACTTCTTTTTGTAGATTGTCCTACTTTTTTTCTTTTCCGGTACCCTTTTAACTTTTTTTTTAACCTAATCCGTTGATCATTTTACAAGTTACCTTTGAACATCTAGGTACATTCAATTATACACTAACTTCCGCTCGCGGCTTCGCCCGCGAGGTATGTCGATAAAAACTATTCCAAGTCCTTTCCCGGGATGCAATCTATCTCTTTGCAAAATTTTATCGAAATCCGTTCAATGGTTTAGGCGTGAAAAGGTAACATACAGACAGTCAGACAGAGTTACTTTCGAATTTATAATATTAGTATGGATAATTGTTATTTTCCTCGCTAGAGAGCTCCGATAAACGCGTGCGATCGCTGCTAATCATAAAGTGCTATAGACATTTACACTCCAAGGCGGAGTCGTCTATGAATCTCCACCTGAACAGGTTTTCCTTGCTTCAGCCAACCTGGGTGCGGAGTCTGTTTAAAGACTTCCAGGTTACCCAAAGGAAACTCATGTCCAGGTGGGAGATCAGCGGGTGGGACGAACGGTTTGGGTAAGGAAGCACTGTCTCGCCACAACTTCAGTCTCTCTTGTGATGGTTCGCCAGTGAGTGGAACGACACACTTTAAAAAACTGTTTCGACTTTTCAGCCTTTGTGGCACAAGGACGTTGTCGTGCAAAGGGTTTTGTGTGTCGGAGACCATTTTGGCTCTTTCGCTGGAGCTTGCCACTGCTCTGTGAGGCACTGGTGGCGCTATTCCTGCTAGTGGTTACAGCATTTGTACCGGGGTTGGTTTTAGCCAGCCAGTGATGATCCGGCACGTATCATTCAAAGCTGTATCCACCAGCTTTGCATGGGAAGAACGGCTCCACATGGGGCACGCGAATTCTCCAGCAGAAAAAGATAGCGCCAGTCAAGTAGTCCGCTTGATATTCTTGCAGTTTTTGCTATATGTTAAAGACCTGTCCAGGGTAACACCAAGATATTTAGGGAGTTGCTGTGCTCGATGGACACCCCACCCCAAACGATGAGAGGTCGTGACTACTTAACCGGACTATCTTGTGGTTGCCTTAAGTAAACTCACCAGCGCTACCGCCATGTCCCTACATTTGAAGTCTGTAATATCTTCGAAAATAGTCATTTAAAGTACATACTGTAAGGGAAAAATTGATCTATATTAAATGCACAATGTATTTAATGTACTTAATTGGATAAGGATTAATGCTATATTGCTTAAAACCGCTTCGTAAATAAGCCATTATTGCTCGTAAAAAGTAGAGGATAAAAAATGGTTATTGTGGCTTATCCCTAAGAAATAGACATATACCATCGCGGACTTTTTTGTAGACCTTTTTAAGGTGTACAATACTGTAGTACATTATTTTGATCTATCTCGTAGGGTTCACATTTGCAATATAAGCGCAAAAAAAGTGTTTATTTACGACATCACATTAGACACCTCTAAAATGATCAGTGTTTCTCTACTATATTATGCATGTATTATACATATAAAATCGCATCAAAATCTGTTGCGCAGTTTTAAAGATCTAAGCATACATGCGGACAGACAGACAGCGGGAAGCTACTTTCTTTTATGCTATGCAGTGATAAATAGGTACACTGATTCATTAACTGCAAATGTAACTTTGTATTACTATATATTTATATAGGATTACAAAGTTATTTATGCAGTTGGTGTATCTAGAAAAGTGGAACGAAATTTCAAAATATTTTAGTTTTTCCTTGCTATATACACTAAACACTAATTGTATTCTAAATTTGAAGCTTCTATGTCTGCTAGAAGTGCCTTAGAGTTTTGATGATCGGTCAGTCAGTCAGTCAGTCAGTCAGTGAGTGACAAAATTAAGAAACTTTGACTAGTTATAATTCTTAAACTACTGGTTCAAATTGAATGAAATTTGAAATATACCATGTTTATACAATGCCTGCTTGATTACTGAAAATTCAGGTCTCTAGTTTTATCCACAACGAAGTTATAGGGTGTCGAAAATGGACTGAACTGCTTCGAGAAAAGGATGGGATGGGATGGGACGGCCGTGCCCCTTTTTGCTCGACTTGGTGGGGGCGCTTCCGTGCCCCCAGATTTGTTAAGAAACTGGCGTTTCGAAAGTCTTATTTTTAATTTTAACAAATGGTGTATGCGAACATTTATATATTTTTCAACTATTGCCTTCATCAAATCAGTGACGTGATTGGACGCAGGATATTCGCCTATTTGATGGGAGGCAATATCATTAAATAAAAGAGTTCCTATAAACTTTCGCATGATTTGTGTTATCGCCACTTCCTTTCGAAAAACCCCTATGTCAACGTTTTTTAAAAATGTTTCCGCCGTTTGACATATTTTTACAACATCTGGCGAAGGATACAATAAGCCACCTTGATCTCTTGCAATTATGAACTTGTGGAAGGGTTGAAAATGATGTGTCACTAATGCGTCAACACAGACATCACAGTTTATCTTTTTCATCAATACTCGGGCAATGTAACCAGCAATATGGCCTGATAGCAAGGGCGTAGCCAGGATTCTACATAGGGGGGGGGGGGCAGATAAAGAAAATTCTACACTATATTGTTTTAATCGTGGTTACATGTGAGTATCTCACGTTAGTGATGGACGTGAGGCAAAAATTAAAAAAAAATGTAATCAAAAAATAACTTTATTTGAAGAGTAATCTGCGTGGTTCTTCACAAAATCTGTTTAAAACTTCTCTTTCAATTTCTTTTTTTTTTCTTGGACTATTTATCGGTGTACGCTCAACATACATAGCCCGTTTAAATGGTTTTCGGTCATCGTAGATCTGAGCCACGTTTTGACACGTCGCAGTGTAGAAAAAGACCTTTCTATATTACTAGTGGTACACGGTTGTGCCAACGAAATAAGTATGGCTTTTTTGGTTGCCGGGAAGAAAGCGTCCGCCTCCTTTAATATATCAGTAAAGTCTAAAATTTCTAAACTTTCTCTTTCCATACCTTTATCTTTCCATAGTTTATACCATAATTCCGCTTCATGCTCAAAAAGAGGAAGATCATAGTACTTGCAGAAATCTTGTGATTTTTCTTTAAAATCAATCAGCGACATATTTAACATCGAACTGGGATGTATCGACATTAAGCTAAAAGCTGGTAAATGTTCATTAGAAAAACGCTGTTCAAGTGCGGATATCAAAGAATCTAAATAAGGGATGATAACTGACCGCTTCCAATAATCGCATACACTTTCAGCTGGGTGATTAGACCGATGTTGTTGGCGACATGCAGTGCGCGGTATTTGCAAATCAGTATCAATGGCATTTGCAGTTACATGTGAAATATCTAAAATATTCTGACTCTCTCTGTCTGCATTGCCACGATGATCTTTAATAAGAGAAATAATTCTCTCGATATGATTGACGCATGTGTACATATCAATAGCCTTGGATTGTAATGCATTCGCAACAGGTTCCAATATACCTGAATATTTGGCTATCATTGCAACGCATATAACGAATACTGGTTTAGTAGCAGCACAATGTAACTGATAAGCACTTTTTCTTGCAGCAGCATTCCCTTCTGTCGATAGACTTGCAAGTCCATTAATTATTTCTTTAAAATTTTTGTTAAAAATGGCAATACTTTTATATTTTTGCGACCAACGTGTCTCACATAAAGCCGGAATATTGGGAACGTATTTTCTTCTTAAAGAAGATTCTCGGAAAAAATTTATGATATCTTTTATCGTGCCGATTGTGTTCCGTATTTCTGGCACTTTATTCAAATCATTTATCACTAAATTAAGTCTGTGGCATTAGCGTTTTATTATTGTTATTTCTGCGATTGAACTCGGCTCGGATGTGTAGCGACATACTTATATGATGTCACATAGGAACTAAAAATTTCTGCACTGGTAAATTTTACCAGTGACCGGCTGGTCTTCTAGGGGGGGGCAGCTGCCCCACCCTGCCCGTACCTCGCTACGCCCTTGCCTGATAGAAAGGTCTGATAGATTTGGCTTAGCTGTAAACCCTACGAAGTGTCAGGCGATCATCATTGGCAGTTCTCGTAGTATTAGCAAGGTAGATAGTACAACCTTGCCGCCAGTTCTATTCAATGGTACGATCGTTCCTTTTGGTTCTGACGTGAAGGACTTAGGCTTGCACATTGATTGTACTCTAAACAGGCGGACTCAAGTTGCTAGGGTGAGTCAGAAGGTTACTGGAACGCTGCGGGCTCTGTACCGTTTGAAAAATCTATTACCATCAAGTACGAAGACAATGCTTGTACAGTCCCTTATTTTCCCTATCATCGATTATGGTGATGTGTGCTACTATGACCTGAATGCAGATCTCCTCAACAAGTTTGACCGCCTCCTCATTAATTGCATTCGATTCGTTTTCAATCTGCGTAAATATGATAATGTCTCTCCGCATCGGTCGCTTCTAAAGTGGTTACCCATACGCCAGCGCAGAGAGCTTCGGGCGCTGACCACCCTGTTCTCATTTCTTGATTCTCCATCTTCCCCTAGTTATCTAGCCCCCCATTTCAGTACATTTGCGCCAACCACAATAGAAATCTACGTTCATCACACAATCGTCTTCTCCTATGTCCCACTCACCGCACAGACTTCATACACTCTTCCTTCTTCGTTCAGTCTATCTCTCTGTGGAATGCGCTCCCCCAGGAAATCAGGATGGCAACCAACCGATTATCTTTTAAAGTTAAGGCTCGTGAGCACATTCGCAAGAAGCTGGCAGTATCATCACAACGGCAATATTTTCTCATTGTTTGTCTTATTTCTTTTTAGTAAGTATATTCATGTATTTATGTATATTTATTTGTTCTTCTATTTATATGTAATTAGGTATATATTATATTCATAGTTTTAATAGGTATATGCGTATTTTTATATTTAAAATATTTATTCCTCAATGTTCTTGATTGCACCTACCACTCTTTGTCTCTGCATCACCCAAAGGTTGACTGGTAGAAAATGCCTATGGCATTAAGTCTGCCTCTGTACATTTATGTGCTTGAAGTATTAAATAAATAAATAAATAATTTTATCATATGACAGGGATCTAGGACTGCAACTATTAGGTCTTTGGTAACAGGATGTTCAAATTTAACATGTTGTTCTTCAAAAGAGCAACCAAGATGTTTTGCCATGGATATATTCGCCGCACAACCGTCAAAAGTGACAGCAACTATCGTAACGCCAGTCTTGTGAATTAATTCTAGGCAAAGTTTGACGAGGTCAGCGCGCTGTTCTCCACTTATACCATCTACCAGAAAAAAGCCAACAGGAACTTTAAAGTTACTATTTAACGCAGTAACAAAAAATACCAAGGCTTCTTTTGCCTCCGCCAAGTGATCACCGTCTACTTCCGTGCCCATATTAACATATCCATGAAATTTATGCCCGTCCCATTCCACACGGCGCACACAGGAGTATTCGACCTCAAAATCCGGTCAAAATTATTTCTTGCTATTTTTTTAATGGAGATGGTTTAAAATGCTGACTTTAATGCTTTAACATATATATAGCGTAATAATGTTGGAAAAAATAAAACTATATATGAAATACTTAAGATTTATTTCCAAAATCTGTAATAAACAAATATGACACAAGTTTACTCACAATAAAATCATAAAAATACCTATCTCAGTCACCCTCAACTTTCCACACTCAGTTCTTGGATATTTTCTGGACCCACTTCTACAAATAATTCTATAGTTTCTGGTAAGAAACACCGGCTGATTCTAAGCTTCTGCCGTTTTCGTCCACAGCTCAGAAGTGGATCAGAAGTCAGCAAAAGCCTATTGAAGACACCTTTATTACATAGTTCCCTCGAGAATTTCCTAGTAAAATCGAGCCTGTAAGATCGAAAATGTTTATTTCTGGCTTCAGCAGCCTCTTTTGATAGTTGTCCGATAGGCAGAAGGGCATGTTTAATTATGGCAGGACCATGTACGAGGATTTTATGTAATGTAGGTGTCATGGGATGCCAACCATATAATTTGACATATCATTCCGCAGTTTCGTGTGCGAAATTTGCAAACTTGCTTTCATTGATTTCATAACCAGAAGAAATGGCTTCTATTATTACTCTCAGCTTCTGTATGAGACATATGTCGATGCCTGTAATTTCAGCAGCTGTTTCAGGATCGCTGAAAAACCTTCTGGATGTATTTCCCGAGTTTGAGTTCCCAAAACCGGCTTTAGGGACGTCTACAATGAGTCCTGTTTTTTCCTTGAAGTCTTTTTGTATTCTTTCTTTTGTTTGTTTCTCAATTTTTTTCTCATTTTGACCCCTAGCTTGCCACTTTTTCAAAGGTAGTTTATAGGCGATATGCAGAAGAGTCTCAAATAATCTGATTCTTGCATGTAAAGTTGAAATTCCGAATCTGAGTGCTTCAAGTTTCTCCGTCTTAGTGGCTTTAAAGTCGTTAAAATCTATTGACGTTTTTCCACATATACACTTCTGGACACATCTATTGGCCCACCTTGTATTTTCAGTTTCGTTTGGTCCTAGCTAAAATTTTATATTAGGTCGAGCAAAAAGTTTTTATGCAGTTTTGAACCTCGCACATTCACAATTTCATTCAATAGTCTTTTTTAGCCCCCGACGCAAAAACAACGGGGTGTTATAAGTTTGACGTGTCTGTGTGTGTGTGTGTGTGTGTGTGTGTGTGTGTGTCTGTGTGTGTCTGTCTGTGGCATCGTAGCTCCCGAATGGATGAACCGATTTTAATTTTGTTTTTTTTGTTTGAAAGGTGAATTAGTCGGGAGTGTTCTTAGCTATGTTTGATGAAAATCGGTCCAAAATGGCCGCCACCACAAAATGGCGGACTACATATTTTTTCACAACTCCCTTAATATGGGTATCAAATGAAAGGGCTTGAATAGTACAATACTATACACTATGATAAATTTCAAATCCAAGATGGCCGCCACCACAAAGTGGCGAATTACATTTTTTTTCACAACACCCTCAATATGGGTATCAAATGAAAGGGCTTGACTAATAGTATACTAAACGCTATTACAAATTTTAAATCCAAGATGGCCGCCATCACAAAATGGCGAATTATATTTATTTTTCACATCTCCTTCAATATAGGTATCAAATGCAAGGGCTTGACAAGTAGAATAATGTACACTATATTGAAAGGGAATGAGAAATATTAACTAACGAAATGAAAACTAAAAACTTGAAAATATTTTTTTGTCTGATCAATGCTCTAGAATGATGAGGAAAGTGGAGTGATGACTGGTACCTACGACCACTGAGTTTGACTATTTTTATTACGAATCGAATTATCCTACTTAAAAAGCGTAGGTATTTCTACATCAGATAACGTCGCAGACCCATTTTATAAACTAGATCTGAAATACCAAACATATCTAATAGCTATGAAATACTTGTACGAAAATTGAATAACTAAAAGAAGAACTAGAAAAAGGATACAATAAAACAAAAAAATCTGTTTAGTCTTAAAAATTATTCTTCAACTATAAATTAATAATTATTTTTTGACAGATAAAAAACCTGATTAAACACCAAATTACCTGAATCTTAAACGCAAGAAAATAAAAGAAATGAAATAGGTACAAAAATTAAGGAATCCCTACAAAAAGCATGAAATAAAAATTAAATTTAAAATTTAAAAAACCCCCGACACAAAAAAATAATAAAATTAAGTGTAAGTAATTGGAAAAGGATCAAATAATTTAAAAACCCCCAACTTAAAGAATCTAGGTAACGAGACAAAAACAGATAAATTCACAGACCGTTCTGAGGAACACCTTCTATGCTAAGAGGTCCCCCGACTGCCATATGAATTTATCTGTTTTAGTCTCGTTACCTAGATTCTTTAAGTTGGGGGTTTTTAAATTATTTGATCCTTTTCCAATTACTTACACTTAATTTTATTATTTTTTTGTGTCGGGGGTTTTTTAAATTTTAAATTTAATTTTTTTTGAATTTCGAACACAGAATTTAAAGAAACAAAAGACAATTTGGAGCCTGTTTGTTGATATCAAACAATCGAATACTAAGAAAACTTGGTTTTATTGGTTTACTTGGATTTAATTCTTGAAAAAGTGATTGATATCTTTGGTTTTGCAACAAACATTACTTATTCTTAACATTAAGGTGAGGTTCTATCAATAATCTATGGATACTTCACCTGAAGTCGCCGCCCAAGCTGTGGCACTTATTCAGGCCGGACACAGCCAAAGAAACGTGAGTGCTCAACTTAATTTAAGTCGATATGCGGTCCGAAATGTTTATCGGAGGTACCTAGAGACTGGCGGCTTTGTTCGTCGCCAAGGAAGGCCACGATCTCGGGTCACAACTGAAAGGCAGGATCGATTCATCGTGACGACCAGCTTGAGAAATCGTCACCTTACCTCCATTGAGATACAAAACCAACTTCGCGACTTCCACGGAGTATCTGTGAGCGCTCGAACTGTTCGGAGAAGGTTAAAAGAACGCGATATGGTACCACACAACCCAGCTAATGGGCCCAAACTAACGCGAGCCCACCGAACAGCGCGCCTTCATTTCGCACGCAGTCATTTAAATTGGACACAGCAAGATTGGAGCCGTGTACTCTTTTCTGATGAGTCTAAAATTGTGTTACATGGCAATGATGGAAGGAAGAAGGTCTACCGACGTAAGGGAGAGCGTTTCGCACAATGCTGCTTTGAAGAGAGGGTTGCTTATGGCGGTGGCTCATGGACTGTCTGGGGCGGTATATCCGCGAGCGGCAAAACTCAACTTGAGGTTGTTACAGGACCACGGCTGCCAACATTAAATGCTGAAAGGTACATTCGTGAGTGCTTAGAACCTCACGTGATACCATACGCGGACTATGTGGGCCCAAATTTCCTTTTTATGTATGATAATGCAAAAGCCCATGCGGCCGGCATCGTCAGGCAATATCTTCGGGATATGATCATCACAGTTATGGACTGGCCAGCCAGAAGCCTAGACATGAACCCCATTGAGCACATGTGGGACGAGCTAAAAAGACGTGTTAGGGCTCGTCAGCCAGTTGCCCAGACGATGCAGGAGTTGAAAACTGCCATAGAAGAGGAATGGGAGATGATCCCTCAAAATTTCATAGAGCGGTTGATGAACTCTATGCCTAATCGTATGAGAGCTGTGGTAGATGCCCATGGAGGCAACACGCGTTATTAAATTAAACCTTTATTTGATAAAACATGTTTTTTATTCAAAAATCAATTGCCTTTAACAAGGCGCATATCCGACTTGTTAGGCGTAGCTCCATGTCGTATGGTATTCTGAATTCAAATTTAAAACAATACGATCGAAAAAGATGGTAAAATGTATCAGGTTTAAAACTGCATCAACAGTTTTTGTTCAATCTAGCAATCATATTTCGGTAGGGGCCATCGAAACCTAAACTCTAAGGTGGGCCAATAGATGTGTCCAGAAGTGTATAACATCGCAACGACGATAACGACGATAACATCGCATAGTGGAAGTTGTATTTGTAGCTGCATTGCACACCTTTGCATCTACCATAGTCGGAACCAAGGTGTGCAGAACATGCATCTGTACACCATTCGAATGAGGTACCTCTGTCTTCGTCAATTGTTTTACTTGGTCCTCAATATACTTTATTTCATCTCTTGTGATATCGGCAGTTTCATGTAGGAATCTTATCCGAATTGGACGGCAGAATCTCGGTGATGATGGTGTTGGGTTCTGCCACTATATTTTCTTATGATTTTCAATATTAGATTGTAATCGTATGGGAACCAACGAACTTTGGAATATATTTGAATCATCAGCTCCTGAATCATCTTGGAAGTTTTGCTGAAATCGAGCCTGTTGACTACCATCGCAACCCCATTTCGTTGTAAGTTCTGTACGGTCTCATCAACCGTACATTTACTTTGCGAACGCAGCAACCTACTTGGATGTCGTGTGTCACAAATATTATGCTATAATTAGAACGTTTTAAGCAATGCACGCGACATGCATGCATGCATGCGTTTTTTTGTTTTTTTATTTTTTGTTGGTATGGTGTCTCATCAGAATAGATTTTGATATTTTCAGATTCTATGTTTGATCTATTGCGTAGAATTGATTTCGCTGCTTCGGATGTCGAGAATATAATTTTTATAGGTCTAGATGTATCAGGATTATATTTTCCTAGTCGTATAGTTTTTGTTGGTTCTATGCAGTCAGGAACAACCATTTTTATTACCTTCATAACTTCTTCGCTATCATGAAATTGCCTCTCTTCAGAGTTTGAGGAACGTTTCTCATGTATTCCTCGTATGATAACATTTTTTTCCCTCTGAGATCGCTCGTAGGTCTCCGATATAAAATTATCATAGCTAAAAGAATTTTATTTTAACCTGCTCCGAGGACAAAAGGTCAGTTGTTACCTTGATCTGACTGATCTCTTTCTTTATTGCCGAAACGTCTTGAGATATTTTGTTGAGATTTTCAGTTTGGGTTTTAGCCATATCCTTCATAAGTGATTCCATTTTAGCTTGAAATTGATCGAATTGTGCACCAAAGTCATCATGTGGCTGTTTTCTCTTGGCGCGAAAGGTTATCTGGTTGGTGTTGTCAGACAAGGTAAGCTTTCGCAAGTCTGGGTGTGAACCACCAGTCCTTTCAGACCTATCAATAGCACTTGCTATTGCTATCGAGTCTCTATTGCCTTCGTTACACGTATTAGGCGACTGCGGTGGCGATCGAACGACACTCATTGTGTGTTATTGTTTTTATAGTTATGCAAAAGTATTTACTTGGTATGTTCGGAAGCGCACCCGCACCGGAGCACGACGAGAGTGAGATGAATATTCGTAGCCCGTCTCTTTTCCTCGCGGGGGTGAGGAGTGGCCCTTGCCGCTCGCCGCTCGCTTGAGTGTGTTGATGGATATCAATAACGACCGAAGTTGCGTAAATGAAATAATGCGAAAAAAGTACTTGGGTGAAGAGCACTTGGTATCACTTTTGCTCAAAGCGCTATTATTAATTTTAATAAATTTAAGTCAACACGTCCGTACCGTAAGCTTCCTAAGTTGTTCTACTACAGTCATGGCAACACAGATTGTGCGTCAGCAAAAACGTGCAAAGAATGCAATATGAAGCATCATACTTTGCTGCACAACGCAGACAAGAAAAATGCGGTCAACTCAACGAATACGGAAAGAAACAACGACAATTTAGGTCAACGGCCAACCACATCTACACACAAACAAAGCTCCAACCATATATCTACTAACGAGATGGAGATTCTACTAACTAATGTGCAGCTTAAGATAAAGTCTGCAAATGGCATTACGCTTCGAGCACTACTAGACCAAGGTTCGCAAGTAAACTTGATAACCGAGAACGCGGCACAGATGCTACGACTTCCAAGGAAACGGCTGAACGCAACCATAACGGGAGTGGGAGCTGCACCTGGAAATGTTTGCCTTATAGCGCAGACTAACACCAACCTAGCCAAAGTGGAGTCTAAAATGGAAATAGTGATGGCTACTAACTATTTCAACTCGGCCTCACTAACAGCATATTTGCTGATTACCAATGTAGAGAGGGTTCAAGAGATGCTTTTTGAAAGCGTAACTGATGTCTACAAAGGGCACATAGACATCCATCTACTGACACCTGTCAACTTGATCGAGCAAATAACTGAAATCGCGGGCAAGCTCCCGAGGACCACGTCGTTGCCTATCTGAAACATCAGAAACGATATCAAAGACCTCTACAAACTGCTATACGTAAAAGCACGAGTGACCACTAACTACTTTTTGTTCGAGATACACATCCCATTGATCTCAGATGAAGACTTCACTCTATACCAAGCTACTCCGTTGCCTATGAAGACAAGCACAGGAACAGTCATCGTCAAACTAGCTTCGCAGTACATAGCAGTAAACTTCGGGAAGAGCACTTACGTCTCTTTATCTGAAGATGACATGAAGCGGTGTAGTCACATTCAACCAGGCAAGTTGATATGCAACAAGAATCTACCGATATTCAACTTGCATAGCAACAATGCCCCTTGTGAAGCAAAACTATTGGGTCATCGAACGACCTCACCTTGTGACGTAAAAAATGTGCTATGTAAGCAGGAGTGGATCGCGTTACACACAGCGAATACCTGGCTGACGATTTGTTGCGGAACTTGCACAATACGAATTGTTTGTGAAAATGATATCACTACGCACTCCATGACGTCTGGGATACTGACCTTGGCACAGGGTTGTTTGGTGCAATCGAAGGAATTAACAATTCACTCGCGTAACCAATACAAT
The DNA here is from genome assembly GCA_916614155.1 of Mesoligia furuncula. Lineage (NCBI taxonomy): Eukaryota > Metazoa > Arthropoda > Insecta > Lepidoptera > Noctuidae > Mesoligia > Mesoligia furuncula. The sequence goes on from CAKAJR010000057.1 coordinate 24,092, forward strand.
AGCAACATGAAGATGGATCTTTCTATGAACATACCGTCACTCAACTCGATGGTAAATAACATTGTGAACATAACACATATGTCACACGTGATGTTGCCAGAAACTGCAGAACTGGAGGAAATCGACAAGCGATTAGCTACTATGAAAACACAAGAAAACCACCTCCCATCAACCATCTCCGCTCATGACATACACCAATACGTCGTCTCGTATACCATTGTGGGCGTAATAATCACTGTCTCTGTGGGGTGGTTAATAAAGAGATACGGACCATCTTGTTGCTCAAAACAAACTAAGAGTCATCCAACTGCGAACAATCAGCTTGAAGAGATTGAACTGCAACCGATACAACACAGAAGGCAAGAAGAAAACATTCATACGGCGAGATAAGCAGAACTGCAAGCGGGACGTCCACGTCATGCGGACAACGTCGCGTTCAACTTCGAATAATTTAATTTATTATTTGTATCTTTGTAATAGGGTTCCTTCTCTTGACAATCTTTCATTAATTTTCTTTACATCTTTGTGGGGTTGCGAACATGTACGGTCTCATCAACCGTACATTTACTTTGCGAACGCAGCAACCTACTTGGATGTCGTGCGTCACAAATATTATGCTATAATTAGAACGTTTTAAGCAATGCACATCGAGTCAGACAATAACTGTGGAATTAACTACTTGTCAAGGGTAAGAATCGCTACCACTTTAACTTGTTAAACCTTCTATATTTTAATATAGGGTAAGTTGTCTCACATTGAACCAGGTAAATTTCAAAGTCTCACAGTGGGCTACATTTTCAAAGAATGCCTTTAATTTTTTGTGTATAGTTAGCATATTTATTTAGCTTCAGTTTTGTAAAACATTAATTTCTCATATTCCTTTTAGTTTCAGTGTGGAACAGGTTTTTATGAAAAATGATTTTTGGTTCATTGTGTCCTTCAGGTGGTACACATTTAACCGGGGTATAGTTCACATTGAGCCACCTTATTTACTATGTCTTCTAGTTCAATATAAAAGACAAATATTTTGTAATAATAATAAAAAACAGTAATAATAAAAATCAGCCTTATATTTTTTTAAATCACTTTAAATCTTGTGCATTTAAACTGAGTCTTAGTTTTATACATAAGTTTTTGTCTGAAAAGGTTCTGTGAGAACCTTTTCAGTCAAATTTTTATCATATTTGAATAATAAAAATAAGTAACAGTTTTTCAAAACTAAGTAAAATAAACTAAATAACTTTTTATTAGGTTTTTGAAGGTTTTACCTTCAAATAACCATCACTATAGGAACAAACTTTAAACAAAGTAAAAAAAATCTTCAAAAAATAAAACATAAAGTTGCACTCTTAGCCTAAATCAATTTAAAAAATTTGAGCAAAAAAATTACGAAAGTTGAGATTGTCCATAAACCTTAACGCAAGTTAATTGTTGGAGCAACGCGTATCGGAAAGTTATATGTCGAGTTTCGGTTTTGTGTTCCATTAATTTTTGGTGGTGGCAAAATCATTTTAATATCCTTTAATTGGACATTAGCCAAATCGGGTTCCAAAGGCATCCGGAATTTCATGGTTTCTTTGTTCATTAACCGCATGAATGAAACTCCATAGTAAGGTCTGTCAACTTCAATGATCTTGGCTACATAATAAACTTTAATATTTTTTGCATCAAAAACCACGAGAACATAATCATCTTCAACGGGATTACGGGTCAATTTATCGAAATTTCCTCTCACAACAAACATTTCTTCTTCATCTTCGGACTCATCTATCTCACTAATTTCAGTCTCGCTCTCTTCTAACATCGTTTCAAGTTCTTCTTCAGAAGTAGATTCATCTCTATCTACCTTTTTCATTATCTTTTTCTTTAGGTTATTTATTTTAACTTTTTTATCTGAAAGCACGGTGCGTTTAACTTCTTTTACTTTAGTTTTAGTTTCTTTACGCTTCTTCTTGCTTTCTATAATTTCATTTTTTTCCGGAGTGTCTGTTGCAATTCTGCTTTTTCCTGTTTTCCTAACTTTCCTGTTACTAGATCGGGGGCTAGCTTTAAGTGGTGGCATAAATTGCTTAGGTGAAATAAATGAAGACATCATAGATAATCCTGCTACTGTTGAGCTATGAAGTTTCTGGGGTTGCATTTCGAAATTATTTTCCGTAACTTCATTTACAACTGGAGTCTCTACCAAACAATCGGTGTTTAAAATTGATGGGCTTACTTTTCCGTCTTCATAAAATGTGTCATCAGATTTAACGGATTCGATTTCAACATTTTCGATATTAGGATCTAAATTTTGATCTTGGGGCTCTGATTCGGGTCTGTCCGTCACATCTGATGGCAAAAAATCTATGTCCGTGAAGACTTCTGGGTCAAAGGGATATATGCCACATTTCTTAAAGGCTGCGGATATATTCATGGGTGTCATTGCCCTGGCGTAGGCCACTCCAACGCACTCCGCTACGTTGTAAATTGTCATGGGCTTTCCTGGGTTCCTCATCATCCAGGAGTCTATGGCACTGTTATAAAAAACTTTAAAGGGGGCATTTAACCCAACATCTAGAGGTTGCATCTTGGCAGTGGTATGAGGATGCAAAGTGAGCATTGTGACACCCGATTTTTTTGCTAATTCCAAGGCTTCTATGGAAAGATGAGACTCATGGTTGTCTAAGATTAAAAGCGCAGGGTTCTCTAGACTGGCGGCGGAATGTTTGATGAAATGTTTCATAACATCAACGAATAATTCGCTTGTCATCCACCCAGAAGCATGTGCTAACCCAAGAGAACCTGGGGGAGCCCCCGTTAACATAAAGTCTTTAAAATTTTTTCGCGGAAAAACAAGCGCTGGTGGCAAGGCATGACCTGAAGCACATACAATAGCGCAAGTGGTTACTAGAGTTCCCTTTTCGCCACTGGTCACCTTTGCAATATTAAACTTTCCCTTAGGCCCCACTACTTTTTGTGGACGCTGAACCGTCGTCGTGGCTGTTTCGTCCAAATTATACAAACGACAACCAGTGCTGAAAGACGGATGACGACTCATTGCTATCTTCAAATTATCAAAGAAAGACTTAACCGTCGTGCGATTAAAAGCTGTCGCACGGGCTAAGCTGCAGGCTTCAGGTTTCTTTATTGACAGATCAAGGTGGCGTTTCTTAAATGACCGTAACCACTCTTTTCCTGCCAATTTTTCTCGCTCCCAGCTATCTGGCATTGTCACATTATTTACTTTCGCCATCTGGTACGCCACTTTACGGCAATCTTTTGTGGTCAGCCCGTAAAATTTTAGAGCACACTCCTTTATGTACTCTTTATAAATGTCTTCTTGTTCTGCGGTAAAAATTAAATGATTTTCATAATTCGGTACTAATCTCTTCTCGGCAAGATCCTCTGTATTGACGGCTAAGTTTTGTGCTACGTACCGTCGTAAGGTTGGGTAAGCTATATTGTAAGTTTTCGCTGCTTTTCTGATACTTTCACCTGATCTGTGCAGTTTAAGAGCCTTAAGCATGTCGGCAGCCGAATGCCCCCCTCTTTTTCTTATTCCTACTTTGTTTCGCGCCATTCTATAACAAATTAAAATAATTGTAAAAAAATACACTCATTTAACGACTGGGGTGTACACAATGAACCATGGTTCAATGTGTACCACACTCAGGTGGCTCACTGTGAGACACACCACGTTTTGATAACTAACCTTAAAATTTTACCGGCAAAACAATCTCGTAAAAACACGAATTATAGCGCTTTTAATTGCTAAATAACCGTAGAAAACAGTGTATATATAAATAAATCGATATTGTTTAAACAAAAAAAGCTAAAAAATAATGAAATTTGCCAAAAATACTTACTTTTTGAGTCAGTTTGCTTTCTAATGCTCCTCACACAACCACTTTGCACGCGATCGCCACGCAAACTAGTGGGCAGGAACGGAACGTAAATAGCTCTCTTTCACTCATATTAGCGCGGTTTGACAACGTCGCATTTTCGAGATTTGGCGGTGGTTAAGTGTAGCTGCCTGGTTCATTGTGAGACACCCGACCCTACTTAACTTTAAACTCAACTGTGGTTCTTTCTGTGTGCTCCATAACTAAACTAACATTAACAAAGTGATAGTGTACGGGGCCTACAACCATTGGCTCCTACAAGTTCCATATTTAGTAATTCTTCTGAAGTACAGGTTTCAAGGACATCATCCAGAAATTTGCATAATCTTGAAGCTGTGTGATTTAATAAGTCTTGGAGGTGAACTTCGGCGCAAGTTTCTGTTACACGCATATACTCTTCCCTCGGATAGCAATGCTTTTTTGCTTCTTTAATGAGCGAATAACACAGACAGATCATTTTGTTAGATTCGTGTAGTATCTCGTACTGTCTCTTTGTCAAATCACACTCAATAAAAAGGGACAACGCTTCCGAAGCTGAATGTTTCTTTGCAGACACTTTTTTAACATCACACAGCGCTTTTTTAAACTTTTTTGCCCTTGTAGGAGTGGCAGTAACTTCTTTTATTATTTTCGACGCTTCGATGTTTCCCGATTTTCGTTGACTAACACAGGCTGCGTATGTTAATTCTTGGACCGGCACTTGTTCTCGAAGTTCTTTTGTTTTTCGCCTCTTGCTGCGATCAGTTAATTCGTCGAATGACTTGCTTGGTCGCCCTTGTTTTGATGTAGACATTGTTGACCAGCTATGCATTATTATGGAACTATCCAGCCAGCTTTTATTTATACTGAGGAAACGGGCTTCTGTATTGTTGGCTAGGCTCCATCTTTGCTTCAAATCTGATTTAAAATGTCTCAGATCATTCCTAATTATTCGAAACTCATTTTCTGGACATTTCGTAATCTCCTTAAGTTTCTGTTCCATGTCCAATAATTTATGATCTAATTTTCGTTCTGCTGTCTCTAAAAAGCGTGTATAATGATCTTCTAGACATTTGCATGTTACATGGGGCCGAACCTAAAATGAAAAAACAACTTTTAAGTCAATGTACAAAATATGAAAAAATATACATTCGAAACAAAAACAGTCTGCGCTTCCAACCCGTGTTTGGAACCGGTTTATACTAGTTCGATTAGTGACGTGTGCAAACAATGCAAATTGAGTGTCAATTGTTAAAATAGTTTTTTGTGTCTTTTGACCGGATTTTGAGGTCGAATACTCCTGTGTGCGGCGACGAATACTCATTTCACCCAGAACTAAGGTGCCTAATAATGGTTGATTAGACACCTCAGTTTTTTGTTTCAAAGCAACTAATGACTCCTTGGTAAATCCGGGCTCTCCTCCGACTTTCGAGTACCAATTCTTTAATGTACGGGTATGTGGTAGGCTTGTATGGAAAGTCTTGCGCACTTAATCATACGCCTTAGGCGAGTAATAATGTAATATCAGGGCAAAGCTGCGCAGTGCTGGCGAATACTTTCTCCTTGATATGACTCCTGATTCCGTGTTTCCAACTTGTCTGGCAACCAATTCTTGAACCTATAAAAATACATTTTTATATATTCACATTTGATTATACCAATATGTATCATGAGTGAAATGATGTAAAATAATAAAAACAAACCTCTAAATTAGTATTTTTGAGGCAATCCAAGTTTTCTTTGGCCATGGCAAATTTTTCTTCCAATCTCAATAATACTTCATCAATATTATTTGGAGCCTTAAAAAGGCCTTATAAAGGCTCCAAGGTCTTTGCTAGAGATCTGTCTATTGGGCAGAGCCAGCTTACGAGACTGAAGACCGATGATGGCAGGATCGTATCCGACAAACCTGAGCTGTTGAGAGAGATCGAGAGGTTCTATGGACAGTTATACACGTCAACAAATAACCCCGCTATGAATCTGGCAAACGACCCAAGAGCTAGATTGACCCGGCACTATACCGAAGACATCCCGGACGTCAGCCTGTACGAGATTAGGATGGTTCTGAAGCAGCTCAAAAACAACAAGGCACCGGGTGAGGACGGAATTACGGCCGAGTTGCTGAAGGCCGGCGGAAAACCCGTTCTGAAGGCCCTTCAGAAGCTGTTTGGTTCCGTCATACTCGAGGGCAAAACACCACAGGCATGGAACATAGGTGTGGTGATACTTTTCTTTAGGAAGGGCGATAATGCCCTCCTTTATAATTATAGGCCCATCTCACTCCTGAGCCATGTCTACAAGCTGTTTTCGAGAGTCATCACGAACCGTCTCGCGCGCAGGTTTGACGACTTCCAGCCTCCCGAACAAGCCGGATTCCGTAAAGGCTTTAGCACCGTAGTCCACATACATACGCTGCGACAGGTTATACAGAAGACCGAAGAGTATAACCTGCCTCTCTGCTTAGCGTTTGTGGACTACGAGAAAGCCTTTGATTCGATCGAGACATGGGCTGTGCTGCAGTCTCTTCAACGGTGCCAGATCGACTATCGGTACATCGAAGTGCTGAAGTGTCTGTACGAAAACGCCACTATGTCAGTCAGACTCCAGGATCAGGCCTCGAAACCTATCCCTCTGCAGCGAGGTGTGAGACAGGGAGACGTTATCTCACCGAAACTGTTCACCGCTGCACTGGAGGATGTCTTCAAGGTTCTGGACTGGAAAGGGGCTGGCTTCAACATCAATGGCGAGTACATAACTCACCTTCGGTTTGCCGACGACATCGTAGTCATGGCTGAGACTATGGAGGACCTCAGTACAATGCTCGATGACCTCAGTAGAACCTCCGAAAGAGTGGGTCTTAAAATGAACATGGACAAAACGAAGGTCATGTCAAATGCCCATGTAACACCCACTCTCATAAAAATCGGAGACGTTACACTCGAAGTCGTGGACGAGTACGTTTACCTAGGACAAACTGTCCAGTTAGGTAGGTCTAATTTCGAGAAAGAGGTCAATCGACGAATCCGACTCGGCTGGGCAGCGTTCGGGAAGCTACGCAATATCTTCTCGTCCCACATACCGCAGTGTCTCAAGACGAAAGTCTTTGACCAGTGTGTGTTGCCAGTGATGACTTATGGAACTGAAACGTGGTCGCTCACAATGGGCCTTATAAGAAGGCTAAAAGTCACCCAAAGGGCAATGGACAGGGCTGTGCTTGGAGTTTCCCTGCGTGATCGAATCAGGAATGAGGAGATCCGCAGGAGAACCAAGGTAACCGACATAGCCCGAAGAATTGCCAAACTTAAGTGGCAGTGGGCAGGGCACATTGCTCGCAGAACAGATGGCCGATGGGGCCGAAAGGTTCTGGAGTGGCGACCGCGTACCAGAAGACGTAGCGTTGGAAGGCCTCCCACAAGGTGGACCGATGACCTTGTGAAGGCCGCAGGAACCCGTTGGATGCGGGAAGCACAGGACCGGTCGAAGTGGAGGTGCTTGGGGGAGGCCTATGTCCAGCAGTGGACGTCTTTCGGCTGAAATGATGATGATGATGAATATTATTTATTTTCTTTTTAAGCCTTCGATTTCTCGATTGCAATCGTTTTATTTTCAGACCTTGTTTTATTATGTTGCCTTTGCAAAATCTTAGCTGGCCTTTTAGTTTCTTTTTCCTCGGTGGTGAACAATTCGAACCCCCCGTAACATCTATATTTTAACTGTTTCTCCTTCAAACTGAACTAAACTGTCTGCGAAATGAAACGGCACAGGAATCACGTCATCTCCTTTCTGTATAAAATTTTGTTCAACTATGTGTGTATCCACGAAACCTTTATGAAGTCGACTCTTCTTTTTTGGCTGTGACTTAAACTCAGAGCTCTCCGAATCACTTTGTCTTTTTGAAGAACCTGCAGTGGCTACATTAACATTTTGCAGCTGAAACCAAAATAATACAATTAAAAACAATACTAATAATACAATGAACAGAAGAAAAAATAATTAGTGTGTTCATGAATTAGATTTGATTTTAGTGAGTAAATGGTGCTTTTTTTTTCTGGTAATCGTAACCTCATACAAGTATATAACAGGTAGGTGCGTTGTTTAGTATCGTACCATATCAAGTATTTTAAATCCTTATTTTTAAATGATAAAAATAAAACATGGTAACATACTTGATTAAAAAACTTACTTGATTAAAAAGCTTAAGAATTACCGATATTGATCTCACATTGACACATTTGTTTGTACTTGGTTTCTACCCTTTATTTTTTATTTGCTGCTATATATTCATATATTGCAGTGAATGAAATAGATGCAATCAAAGAATGAATTAATTTACTTATTTTAAAATATAATACACGTGAAAAGTAATAAAATTAAGGATTACGTGGAAAATCATTATTTTTCTACGGCGTAACTGAAACAGAGCTCATACAAGAAATACAATAGAATAAAAATCATAAATGTAGACTAACATGTCGGTCTGTGTTTTTCTTTTTCTTGTATTTTGTAAAATGGTCATGAGCTTTCTGTTTCATTTCATTTTCATTGTCAAAAAGTAACAATTTTCCACATACAATTTGATTTATTTCCTTGCACCAATTATTATGAATGCAATGTTAAATGTTACACATTTATCAATTAAAAACTTCATAAGTTGATTGTTGTGCCTTGTTCGGGATCTTGAAGAAAACCACCTTTTGCACTTGACAATTTATTTATAACACTATTTTACATTTTTGTACTATTTGATTTCACTCAATTATGTGAGAGCTATAAGAGGCGTGCGCACTCTGTTCGTCGTGACGATAGAAGGGCTGAGCCGACCAACTGTCAAGCCCATATTTATTTTGACAACTATGACACATGACGTTGACATTACTAAACATTCTCGGGCCTCCAAAGAAAGGAAAGCCTCGGTAAGTATTTAACTGAGTTTACACAATAGTAAATAAAATTATTGAATTTAAATAGAACATTGAGTTTCATTTACGTAGTTTAGAGCCTTATTAATACAGAACAGTTATATAATAGGGTAAGTATAGTTAGGTAACATAGCATCTTAAATATATTATAGTATAGCATTAGCCAGGACTACATACCTAATGCTAGTCTTGTTTCTTACATTAGGTACATAAGAATTTACTTATAAGATAAGTTACCTATATGTATTATGAATTAGGTACTAGATAAGTTTAGTAAACATAATAGGTATTTTAGATAAGTAAGTTAGAAAAGTAAATATAATGAGTTTAGCATAGTGCTTGAGACCATAGAAGTTAGATAAACAAACATAGCTAGGTAAATCTTAATCTAGGTTAAATCTAGGTCTTAGGAATAATTATATACACACACTTGTGTATAGTATAGCAATTTACGCATAGGTACATGTTAACACAAGTAAAAAAAATACACAATTTTATTAAGAAACTTAATAATTTCAATCTTTGCTTGGTAGCAATATTACTTTATTTACAGGTCTAGTAAATTCTCCTTTATTAGTTCGAATCTTTACAGATCTACATAGGCCATCCGTCTTGTTAGTGTTTACAGCGGTAATTCGACCTAAAGGCCACGAGGTGGGTGGACAAGCTTCATCTTTAATTAAAACTAAGTCTCCTATACTTAAGTTATTTTGCACTTGTAGCCACTTATTTCTAGTTTGTAATTCAGATAAATAGCTAAAATAGAATTGTTTCCAAAATCTTTGTTTAAATTGTATTATTTTTTGGTATACATTCAGTCTAGATTCGCTAACATCTAGTACATTAGGTTCAGGTAGGTCAGTTATAGCAGTACCTATAATAAAATGAGCAGGTGTCAGGCAAGTTAAGTCATTAGGTAGATCAGTAATAGGATACAATGGTCTGGAATTAAGTATTCCCTCAATTTGTACCAGAATAGTATACAATAACTCATATGTTAATTTAGTGTTAAATAGGTGTCTCTTAAGGAGAGATTTCACAGCTTTAATCCCTGCTTCATATATCCCCCCCATGTGGCTTGCAAGAGGACAGGTAAACTTGTATTCTATGTAATTCGCGGTACATAAGTCAATAATTTCACTGTAGCTAGTATCATTTTTGAACATTTTATAGAGTTCATGTAACTCAGTTTTGGAACCTTTAAAATTAGTTGCATTGTCTGTATATAAGCAAGTGGGTATTCCTCTCCTAGAAATGAATCTTTTGAGAGCACAAATAAAGGCTTGTGCGGATAGGTTAGATACCAATTCCAAATGAATAGCTCGAGTGGCCAGACAAACGAATAGGCATATATAACCCTTAGTGTATTTACAGTTTCGGGTCATTGAACTTCTTATAGCTATAGCGCCACTAAAGTCTATCCCTACATGAGTAAAAGCACGGGTCAACGTGACTCTGGGAGCAGGAAGATCTGACATCTGCTGCCCACAAACCTTGCCTCTATACCTAGTGCATTTAACACAGGAATGTATGCATTTCTTTACTTCACCTCTACCATTGATAGGCCAGTATTTCAGTCTTATGTTACAGAGTGTGTTCTGAACACCTGAGTGCAGTAGCTTGAGGTGATAATGCTGTATCAAAATCTGTGTGATGTGGTTTTTGGCAGGAAGTATGATTGGATGTGCTTGATTGTATGGAATGTCTGAGTGTTGTATGCGACCACCGACTCTTAGTATGCTGTCTCCATCTAAGAATGGATTCAGTTTCCTTAGTGAGCTGGATGTGAATGTGTATGACTTTTGTGTATGTTAAGTCTGTGAGCTAGTATTATTTTTTATAGATTGTAGTTCATGCATTTCCTTTGAGAAAGAATGACTTTGTGTTGTGTGAACTATAAAACTGTGAGCATGTTTTAGTTCTGTAACTGTCAAATGTGATGAATGTTTGTCATGTTTGTTTTTTATATTATGTACAAATCTAAGTATGTATGCAACAATTCTGATAAGCTTGGAGAAACTGGAGTGTTCTGTGAATTTATCAAAGAAGAACAAATGATTAATGAGTGAGTCCGTGCAGAAATTGACTACTTTGACTTGTGAGGTTTGATTGTGTAATGTATTTATGTCTACATTAGGTGTCTGTGTCATTGAAGATGGCCATTGAGATTGATCTTGAGTCAACCATGAAGGGCCTTGCCACCATAGTGTACAAGATTGAAGATCTTTAGGCATGACTTCCCGGGTGATCAGATCAGCTGGGTTTTGTTTTGTGTTTATGTAGTACCAGTCATCACCGCTGGTGGTTTCAATGACCTGCATGAGGCGGTGTGTGACATATGTGTCGTGTTTGTGTTTATATGGGGCTTTGATCCAGTGTAGTACAATAGATGAGTCTGTAAATAGATAAGTTTTTTCAATGTTAATTTTGTTATATATAGTGTATAAGAATCTTTTTGCTAATTGAGCTAGCAAGAGCGATCCACACAGCTCTAAGCGTGGTATAGATTGTTGTTTTTTAATAGGTGCAACCTTAGATTTAGCTGTGATTAGAGTGCAGTTTGCAGGTTTGTTAAGGTAGGTTGCTCTGAGGTACAGGCAAGCACCATAAGCTTTGTGTGAAGCGTCACAGAACCCTAATAATATTATTTGTGTAGGTATATCTGTAAAATAATATCTAGGTATGTGTATAACTTTCAAGAAGTGTAGTTGCTGAACAAAGTTCTGCCAGATAACTAGAGAGTCCTTTGAGATCAAAGAATCCCAGTCAATACTTTGTTTCCATATATCTTGCATCAATATCTTAACTATAATAGTTGCAGGTGCTAGGATACCTATAGGATCAAATATTTGAGCTACTTGTGAGAGTATGTTTCGTTTAGTGCATGGAGCAGGACTGTAGTCAGGTATGCTGACCTGAAGTGTGTCTTGTGTAGGTAGCCATTGTAAGCCAAGCGTTTTGACAGTAGCGGATGAGAAATTGTATGTTTCTTGTGTAGTAGAGTCTACATTGTTATGTAAAGATTGTATATGTTTTGTGTTTTCTGTAGAACTTATGCCTACATGTGATAGAATGTCAGTATGGTTAGATGACCACTTGTGTAATTGAAAACCTGCTTTGCTCAATAAGTCTATAAGCTCAGAGCATACTTGTTTACATTGATCTAGAGTTTGAGATCCATACAAATAGTCATCCATGTACCCAGAGCTTTTAATACAGTCAGCTGCCTGCGGGTGAGTATCTGAGTGTGTGTCAGCTAAATGTATCATTGTGCGACAAGCTAAGTATGGGGCACACTTTGTACCATAGCAGACCCTGTTGATCTCTAAACACTTGAGCGGTTCAGATCTGGAGTCTCTCCATAGGACCCTTTGTAAAGATGTCTGTTGTGAATTTATTTTTATAGCTCTAAACATTTTGACTATGTCACAAGAGAAAGCATATTTGTAAAGTCTAAATCTGAGGATAATTTCCCAAAGATTATTATATATGTTTGGACCTTCATACATTATATCATTGAGTGATATGCCAGTGGATGTCTTGGCACTAGCATTGAAGACTGTAATTAATTAGAATAGAATAGACTGTAAAGAATTTCGTTGTGGTACTGTCAGGCTTTAAGACCGCTAGATGTGGCATATAGTAAGAATCTGTGTCTGTGGGTGAGAAGTCCTCTATGTAGTGAGCATGTCCTAACTGTATGAACTCATGTAAAAACGCTTTATACTGTGTGTAGAGATTTGTATCTCTTTGCATTTTAGATTCCAGTTTTAGTAAGCATCTATAAGCTGTGTTGAAGGTATTACCTAGATCTTGTATTCTATCAACCTGTAGTGGTAGGTCCACTGTGTATCTGCCTGAGCTGTCCTGTGTTGTTGTAGACATGTATAACTCTTCGCAGTGTTTGTCCTCAGGTGAGAGTAGTTTTTTAGGAAGCAGCTCCTCTTGCTCCCAGAAGGGTTGCAGTATGTCCTCTGTTGATAAAGGTGTAAAAAACATGCTAGCGTGCATGGTGCATTTTGGTGTATGTAGCTGAGTATCAGGAAGGTAGGAACCAGAAACAACCCATCCAAATAGTGTTTCAATTAGGAAGGGTAGGCGTGAACCAAGCTCTATGCGCCCAGTTTGCAGTGTAGCATAGAACACTTCAGCGTTAAGCAGTAAGTCAATAGAACCCGGCATGAAGAATGTGGGGTCAGCAAGTAATTGGGCTTGCTTGTCTGGTATGCCATGTTTGTGTATGTACATGCGTGTGAGGTAGTTGCACTGAAATACTGTCCATAATCAAGAAAGTTTGATTGCTTTGATAGGTGTTATACCGAGATGCAACATTCATGTTTACACTTACTTGAGTACGCTCTTGGCTATTGCCTACACCAATTATAAGGCATGGTTGCTGATTGACCTGTAGTTCCAATTGAGTTGCAAGTCTGTGGGTCGCAACATTGACTTCACTTCCTGTGTCCAGAAGTGCTCGCGCAGTGATCCACCTGCCTGAAGCATGTTGAACCCGTACTAGAGCTGTGGAAAGTAACATTTGATATGTTTGAGTGTTTGTTACCAATACTGTAGAAGTTGTAGTGAATGATGTGTTTGAAGGTTGAGTATTAGTTTGCTGTAAAGAACCTTGTTGTATGTGTGGTTGTGTATTAGCTGTTGTCAAAGTGTTTGCTGTTGCAAGTGTAGAATCTACCGCCTGTTGACGTTGTGAAGAACTGTATGTCTGTTGACTGTGTGTTGGGATGTTTGCCTGTTGGCTGTCAGTAGTTGTAATGTGATTAACCTGTAGTTGAGGTCTATCTTCATGTATGGTTGTGTGATGTTTACCTTTGCATTTTAAGCAGTGAAAGGAGAATGGGCAAAAATGTATGAAGCCTGGTACTCGGCCCAATAGTCATAATATATATATCATTGGGAAGGTCTTTTTACAAGGATTAATGATAACCAAGTCGCTTACCTTTGCATTTTAAGCAGTGTGGAGCACTTGTGCCTGAATTTGTAGGGCTGTAAACAGTTATAACAAAGTGATTTAGATTTGATCAGTTCAATACGTTTCTGAGTTGTAAGCTCAAGATATGTAGGGCATTTATGCAAAGCATGGCCGCTATTGCATAGAATACAAGTTTCCCTGACTGTTGCAGATGCTACATGAGAGACTTTAACATTTCGAATTTTATCATTATTAGATTTGGAATCATACATTAACTCGAAGGCTGTTCTGCGTTGGTTTAGGAAATCAAGCAGCTCGCTCAGGGAAGCAATAGAATTTTCTTTGCGGTTGATCTCCCAAGCGGCTCGGAGTGAATTGTCTAATTTTTGTGTTATTAGAAAAACCAACAATGCATCCCAGTGCTCCACGGGGAGCTGGATGGCTCTTAAGGAATCTAAACTTTGTTGTAGCAGAACCAAGTACTCTTTGAGGTTATTTCGAGTGATAGTGCTAAAGCTGGTGATACTTTTTAAGTGGAAGTTTACAATTATTGTTTGATTTTCATACCTCTTGGCTAGGATTTCGAGCGCTTTGGAATAGTTCTCCTCTATGATGAGCAATGAGGCTATGAGGCCCGCAGCCTCCCCCGTCAGCGCCGTCTTCAGGTACTGCAGCTTGTTCACCACGGGCAAGTCGGTGCTGTCCACGGACGCGTAGAAGATGTTCTTAAATGCTGGCCATTGCCGGATGTCCCCATCGAACTTAGGGAGTTCCAGTTGAGGCAGCTTGACACGTGGCTTGGTGTGGTCGTAGTGCGTACAGTTAAATTGATCCGTGCGGCGTGAACGTGATGCCGCCGCCACGGGTGTTGGCGATCTTGCCGTCAAGGCGTTTATCATACCTGCCTTCAGTCCATAGAATCTGTCCTCGAAGGCGCTCCGCTCCTCTTCATGAAAGTCTTGTCTGTCCGCGGCGTCGTCGATTGATTCGATTTGTAGTTGAAGTTGCTCGAACCGCTGAATCAATTGTTCTAAATCGCCTTGTCGGACCCTGATTTCGTTCATGGAGTGTCGATCTGCGTCGAAGTTCTGTAAATATCTTTCCATCCTAGTAAGCTTGCCTTTGATTGCGCTTCTTTTCTGTTTGAGTGTTTGTAGATTGGTTTCGATATTTTCTTCTTCATTTTCTGACATTGTAGATGATTTGTAGTATTTTCATGTATTGTTTCGCTATTGCGTGTATTGAGTTGATTGATATTGAGTGCGGTGCGTCGTGGCGTAGAAAAAACCGCGTGCTTGTTAGCAGACTTGTTCACCGCAAGGCGCGTGGAGCCGAAGGAAAAAAAAGATGGAGTCGCGGAACCGGAAGTTCCGATTGTCTGACGTCCTGTAGATGACGGTTTTGCTCTGCGTGTTCGCTGATTGGCCAATTAGAGATGCCGGATGTACGGAGTGTGTGGCTGTTGCCTATGTGCGAATGGAGATGTCGCTGTGCGGTATAGAGAATTTTTTGAGTGTCGGTAAAGCAGTGTCTGAGTGATTGATTTATTGATTGAATACTTGAAATGATTTTCCACTATTATCGCTGCCTGTTGCTGGTTCGCCGCCCAAATTCCCGCGTTTGCTTCTTTTCTCTGCCTCCACAGCAAACGACGCGAAGAAAAAAAGATGGCGAACGAACCTTGTTTAGTCGGCAGTTCGGGCACTCGAAGGACCAGAATGTTCGGGATCTTTAAGAAAACCACCTTTTGCACTTGACAATTTATTTATAACACTGTTTTACATTTTTGTACTATTTGATTTCACTCAATTATGTGAGAGCTATAAGAGGCGTGCGCACTCTGTTCGTCGTGACGATAGAAGGGCTGAGCCGACCAACTGTCAAGCCCATATTTATTTTGACAACTATGACACATGACGTTGACATTACTAAACACCTATCACAAGACAAAAAAATTATGTTACAGTGGAATGAAATCAGTAATTTTATGTAACTTGATAATTTTTTTTCCTCACACGATGTTCTTAAAACTTCCATCCGAAATATTTTCTATTTGAAAAAACATATCAAAAATTGCCCTAGTGGGATAGCAAAGTCAGCCTGAAGATCCAGAATGCTTGGAATCGATTTCAAGAGAGTGTAATCAGAAGACGGGGATCCGGCAGGAATCAAGCAACCACCTCACAGGAAGACCGCTATATACGTTTAACTGCGCGAAGAGAGCGCGTCGTCACCGCCCGCGCCTTACAAAATCGCTTGCGCCAGACGACCGGTGCCCGCGTGGGTGACCAAACGATTAGAAATCGGTTACATGAAGACCAGCAGGTTTCTAGGAGATGCGTAGTGCGGATTCCATTGACTAGTGCACACTGTGCAAACCGATTATCATTCGCAAGGCTGCACCTGGACTGGGACATAAGTGAATGGAGCACAGTATTGTTCACTGATGAGTGTAAAATGATTTTTTTAGTGATGATCGTCGCATTAGAGTATGGAGGAGAAGATGACTGATTTTCGGATGCTTGTATCCATGAAAGTGACAAATTTGGGGGTCCCAATGTCATGGTATGGGCAGGAATCTCTCTAGCAGGTCGAACCAAACTCGCAATACTCAGCGGAGGCACGGTAACGGCTGTGCAATACATTGAGGAGATCATAAGACCTCATGTGGTGCCATTTGCACAAAGAATTGGTGCAAGAGTCACATTAATGCACGACAATGCCGTGCTCATACAGCTAGAGCCACTAGGGAGGCCCTAGACGACGCTGGTATACCTGTCTTGCCGTGGCCTGCCAACATTCCGGACCTTAACCCCATCGAACACATGTGGGATTTGTTAAAAAGAAGTGTCCGGGACACAAATTAACCCGTACATAATGAATGACAGCTCAAGGCGAGCTGGGTACACATTTCAGAAGAGACATTGTGACATCTGGTGGAGAGTGTGCCATCCAGGCTTCAAAAATGTGTTCTAAAAAGAGGATGACACACACGATACTAAAGAAGTGCAAAAAATATAAAAATCTTTCGACATTTTTGTTTGAACCTCTTTTTTCATTAAGTGTATTTTTTTGCTGAAATTGCATTTTTTACAAAAAACCTAATCAGATGTTCTCATATGTATCAATAAATTTAATTTTAAGTTTTTTGCTTTAAAAATTAGCTAGTTAATTCAATTTCATCATCTATCTACCCTCAAACCCAATACATTTATTAGAATACAGAAAATACATGGTTTGTTTATATTTATGGAAATCACACAGTATCACTCTACATAAAGAGTCGTCTAGTTACAAATCCCGCTAAAACGATTCAATAAAATTTTGCAGAAATTAAAAAAAAGCTAGAAACAGAGACAACTGTACTTTACTAGGCATTTTTTATTTTCTCCATGGCTAAAAAAGATACCTAATATTAACAAAACTAAAAAAGGCTACAATTACTACCAAAAACTGGGCTAAAAACAGGTTTTGATTTTAAATATGGCGGATTTTGAAACTTACTAAGTGTTATAGAGGCATTTGCAACTGAGCTTTGTGAAATAGCGGGATTTGAAACTTAAGCTATTCTGTGGTAATGGTCAATATTATGCAACAACAACTGGCCAGCAAGTAAATAAAAATGCAGATGAACAATTTTAATCAAAAATGTAATTTGAAAAGAAACCAGTAAGGTAGCTATTCTACATTGCAAATCAGGTAAACATAAAAAGCTAAATCATAATATTAGGTTGACATCGTCAAAGCCGTCTTCACAAAGGTTGCTCGGTATCTCTGCTGTATCCTCCTCAATATCTACTTGCTCATAAGACCTGTTTTATAAAATGCTAAATTTTCATTTTCTCTCCATTGCTCTCCATAATGTTTTGATAATAGATTTGAAACATCGGTAATCTTTGCTTTCTTTGGAATTACCTGGTTTGCTGGAATAACAACTGGATTCAACATAGTGATGCTTTTATTTTTCTTTGTTATCGGCTTCTTTACGTTAATGTCAATTTTATATGACTGTTCTCCTTGAAGCAATAAATTATTTGTTTTGGAACGCGTCAAGAAAAACCTTTTGCACTTTTGGAACTGTACATACCAGCTAGTGGTTGGTTTAATAATTGGTGCGTAGGCCGATTTCCAATCTCGTACTGCAATTATATCTAAAGCAGTCAATTTACAATATTGAGTTATAATTTCTTGATATTGTTCAGGAGACGAAATTACTTCACGCTTTTTCAAATCTTTCTCTATTTGAGCAAACACCCGGTCGGGTGGGATAAAAGAGTGTCCCACCACTGGAAAAATTATTTCAACCTTTTTGATGTGTCTGGGTGCTTCTGTTGTCAACTACTTTCCAAGCATGGCTACCATTCCGGAATTTTTATTTTGCCCAGAACAGCCACCTGCTACTATTCTTAAGACTTTAATTTCTTCTTTGATATCTAAATTAGTTAAAAAGTGATGAACTGCTGAAATTATTTCATTACTACCTTTGTTGTGTGTGGTTTCGTTCCAGGTATATGCAAATATGTTTTCCTTGGTTAGTTTTGCCTTAGAGCTACCAACTACTATAGTAAAGTTGTAGAAATTGATTTGGCGGCTATAGTAGGCGGACTGATCTGGCACTTTAGGAAGCCCTAAATTTTTTTGGCAGTCAAAGCTCATTGTTAGAAGATCACTTCTTTGCTCCTGCAAGATCTCATAGAATGCTTTGAACCTCAAACGGTGGACTCTTTTTTCAATTATCAATTTATTTTTCGTTTCAGCATTTGTTTCTTTTTTAATTTTCTCATCTAACTGCAGACAAGTCGAACAAATATCAGACCTGGGTGTGCCAAAACCAATGTTATAGCAACAATTGAATATATTTCTAAAAAAATCCTGCTTACTTCTAAGCAGGGATGTTCTCTGTTATACATACGCCAAATTTTTTTTTATATTTAGTTCAGGGGGCAAGTACAATCTTTTTATATTTTTTGACCTGCAGTAGTGGCTTTCATTCGCTTTAAATGACTTTATAAAGGCTTGTACCGCTTTTCTTTTCACTTCAAACTTCTGACTTTTTCGGTCTCCACCCCGACGCTCTTTTGCCATCTCCTCCTTTTCATAAAATCTACGCATTACTCCTTGTATACGGTCTTTCTTTACACACAATACCTTAGTAAAGGTTTTTTGACAAACAGGGATCAACTTGCCGCTCTTGTTACGAATGAAATATTTTAACGAATGATTTCGCTTGCTACCAACTTTTGCAGTTTTAGATGTAGTAAGCAGTGTTTTATTATAAAATTATCTTGGGAAATCTTTGTCGGATGTTTGTAAAATGATTGGTGGAATTTTCTCACTTCTGTGTATGTTAAAGTCGCGCACTGAAATGCCTTACGCCTGTGTCCACATGATGGGAATGTTGGAAGGGTATTTGGCTTGTATCTACAACAAAAATAAGCATTATTTGAACTTTCACTATTAATACAGATTTGACAACCAATTGAAAAAAAATACATACTGTGCCAAATCTCATCAAATTCAGTGCATTAGTAAGGAACAAAACAACCAACATTCATTTTTTTATACATGAAATAAGTACACATACATACTTATTTGTTAGTATAATAAACAATGTTAGTATTACGGTAAATACCGTAATACTAACATAAAAAAAAAACCGTTCAAATGAACGGGGTTTTTTTAGTTAAACCATAGTTAAAGTAAAAATTAAACTTAATGTAAGATTACAAATTTCTCGAAAATAAAACAGTATTTTTATTATAACTTGTGACAATGTTTAATATAAATGCCGTCTATTTCATACAAATAGGTCAATCACACACAACACATTCGTATAAAGTCGGGATAATGCAAAGAACTTTTAGGGAAATTTATATTAGTTACTCAGAATAACAAGAAAAAAAAATTGTATTTTTGCACCAAAGCATGTTTAACCACTTTTATGGTCCTGTTTTGCATAACAACTTTTGAAATAGCAGTTGACTGTTTAGTAGAAGAAAGTAACCAACCTTTTTTCACGCAATACTTCACGTTTCCACTTTGATTTATTGACTAATCTCTTGCGTGCTTTACCAGGCTCCGACTTTTTTATAAATTGTTGTAAATCCTCCATTTTTTCCGTACAAAAACAATAAAAAACCACAGCAATAATACTCGCAGGTAACGGAATCCGCCATACTAAATAACTGTGTCACGTGACCTAATATTGGGCTGCCATTGGTTGGATTTGAAATGGAGGGATTTGAAACTCACACACTTTGTTTTAGAGTACTTTGCACCGAACACTGTTTTGAAAACGTATTTTAGACTTCCATATGGCGGAGTTTGATGCGAAACAAATTTACGAATTTGTACTACTCCAAGAATACTTTTAAATGTCATACTAGGCTAAAATTTGATATAAAAGCGTTTTAGCGGAATTTGAAACTAGACGACTTCACCTTTACATGTTGGGCAATTACCGACAATTTGTTTTTTTGCAATTTTAACCAGCCACCCACTACAATACCCAACAGCTGCACTGCACACCTTTCCAAATCAATATTTGTTTTATTGTATAGTATTATGTTTGAAAAACACATATTAAGATGAACTTTTATTATTATTCTTGCTTTCTTTAAAAAAATATGTTATAATTTGTAAGCATTTGCCTTCGTCTTTTTCACAGTTTGCTCCTACAGGGTGTGGTGAAGTTATATTATTTATAAGCAACGTTTTAAATGCTGCTTAAAAGGCTGCAGCATTGGGCATTATATTTGATTGACCATGAGCTCTGATTGCTCCACAAAACATTTTCTATTGGGTCCTGGTTAAAATTACGCATTAACAATGAAGTCATTCCCAAATCATGCAAATATTTAGTTAAAATTCCAAAAGTTTCCAGTGTTTTTATCTAACTGGAGAGTGACGGTACTACTGTCTCTTTCCCGTTATTATCAAATTTCATATGTTTTAAGGCTGCAATGCTTTCACGGCACAATCTATGATGTGGTGATTTAGGCGCTACTGCATTGCGATACATTTTTTCGTGTTTCATTTCGCTATTACTGCCATTGACGGAGTCGAAAAGTTTGTCGAAGAATAACAAAATATCGCCAGTTTCTTTGCTGGCTTCAGGAAGTTTCCCATAATCTGAAAAATAAAATATATTTTATAAATAAAGAGCAACGATAATAGCGATTAGAAGTTAAGTAGCTAATAAAATATCAGAACGATTTACTATCGTGCAATATTATTTTCTATGGACAAAACACATTTTCATACAAAACTGAAAAAAATAACTAATTAGGTATAAGAAAATAATAAACTAACCTGCCATGACCCCATTGTTACCGCAACGGTACTGCTAAAAACTTGCGTTCAATGCTTTACCCTCATTTTGGGAATCAAAGGATCATGACCAACGATGTATGGAAATCCGTCTTAAGTTGAAACACAATAAATCTTTATTTATTAGAGACTACGCTTTATATACTATCAAATAAAAGTGTTCATTTTCACACAAGTATCCGAGTTTTAAAGTAATTAAACAAATTCGGAGATAACCTAAAAATTATGCCTAAACTACTCGCAACTTATAAAATGACCACAGATCACTCATGTAGGTACAAAACAACAAAGATAGTTAAAAACAAAATAAGAGAACAGCTGCTGATTGAAAAAAAAACGTGAATAATCGTAAAAAAAACAAACATTAACGAATTTCCGTAAGTATTACTATCTAAGTGGAGAGACTATTCTCAATCGACACATAAATAGTAATGGCGGCGCCGGCTTAGGGTTGGCGATCTAGAATCGATTTTATAGGTCAAGTAAATTGATTTTTTTTATCGATCTTAAACAATGAATTATAGATTTTTTTTATCGATTTTAGAAACTTGAAAATGAGTTCCGATATTTTTCCTGCGGATTGCAACTTTAAGTTTTGATACGCAGTTTCTTTATTCTGTTTTTTTGTAACCAAGAATATTATTTAATTTATTTTGTATTCGATTGTTCATTACAGTTGACTAATTATGCTGGCAACACCAAAACGAATAAGTGATTATAATAATAATAATAATAATATTGCTAGCAACACCAACAACGTCAACACGTAATATATTGTCATCTCTATATTTTTCATATTTTTAATTTTTAGAAGCTCCTACCACAGTCATATTTATAATTTTTGTATTCAATGTGAATCAAAAATCGAAAAAATCAAAATATAATTTTAAAAATACAATGAATAGAAACATAAACCGACATCAAAAACTGCCGAATCGGAGGTGACATCTGTCAAGCATGTCACCCCCGATAACTATAGAAAAACATGAAAAAGACAATAATTTTATGAAAAAATGTTGACGAGATTAGCAGCTCGCCGTGCACGCCTACCACCTCCGGACTCGTCGCTCAGCTCCGCCCCGCCACCTCCGGAATCCAGCCCCATCGTGAGTGCTGTGACACCGGCCGTGGCAGTTGCGTCGAGCTCGAGCGACGAATATTTTTCCCCGCCGACGTCGCCAACACCCGTACGCCGGCAGGGGAGAGGCCGGCCACCGAACAGCTTGGGACTTAGGGGCCATCCGGCCCCGAGTCGGGTCCCCACTACCGGTGGTTGTGTGCAGCGCATGAGATGGACTCAGTCTATGAACGAGAACGTCATGCGCGCATATTACAGGTCTACAGAGGGGGGAATTAACCTCACTGCGTACCGCGATAGGATGCTGTCTCTGTTCCAGGAACTGGAACCAACCGTCAACGTTTCGGCCCAACGACTGTCGGATCAGGTGCGGGTCATCCAACGCAATCATAGGTTGGACGATATCGCACTTGATAGGCTGCGCTCAGAGGTACTGAGCAACCATATCGTCTCGACTTCGGCACAAACTGCGGCAGAAGCGTCAACTGTTGATGCCATCCCGCCGCGGTCCAATCATGTTGAAGAAGAGGATGATAGGGTTGACACAGTAAGTAGCCAGTGCAACGTCCGACTGAGGAGCGCACTGGAGGATGCATTATGCGAGTATAGGTCCACCCCTACCGAACTCAGGCCACGTTTACCACG
Source organism: Mesoligia furuncula (assembly GCA_916614155.1). NCBI lineage: Eukaryota > Metazoa > Arthropoda > Insecta > Lepidoptera > Noctuidae > Mesoligia > Mesoligia furuncula. The sequence goes on from CAKAJR010000057.1 coordinate 46,856, forward strand.
ATTACCCATGCACAAAAAAAATAGGGCGCTGGTGTGTGCCTTGGACTCGCAGCTCAAGAATTTCTTCGAGAGCAGCGAGGATCTCGTTGATACACACTCGATCCTGTACTGTGCGGCTGTGGCGGCATGTCGTTTAGCTAACGTAAAATTTCCAAGTTGTGACGGAGCTACTCGACCAAAACCAGCCGTACCAGCCTGGCAGCGCAGGATCGAGCGTCGTATCGATGGGACCAGGGTACTCATCGGCAAACTATACTGCTTCAGGGAGGCAATACACGACCACGAGTGATGCGCTTTGTAAGGCGGGCATTCTCGGGGACTGGAATCAGCCCTCGAGAATACATATCCCGTGTCACAGAGCGCATCGACTTCCTGAAGCAGAAAGTTTGTGCATGGGCGAGCCGAATTCGACGGTATAAACGGCGGGTGGATCGATACACGCAGAATCGCATGTTCCAGAGCGATGAAAGGTGGGTGTATAGAGCTTGGGAGCGACCTGAACAAAATGTGACAGATGTATACCGCCCAGATGATGCCACCACAAGTGCATTCTGGTGCAGCATCTGGTCGGTCCCCGTCTGTCACACTGAGGCTGGCTGGATGCGGGATGTCGAGCGAGTGTGTGAATCTGTACCAGAAATGGAAACAGTGCTAATTACGCCATCAGACGTTGCCAAAGCGGTCCGTCCGTTACCGAATTGGAAATCACCGGGACCGGACGGACTGCACAACTTTTGGCTGAAATGGCTAATTAGTTCACACACTTACCTGGCATCTCAATTCCAGTCATCCTTAGAGTCTGGGTCGCTACCGCAGTTTCTAACAACAGGCGTTACCCACCTGCTCCATAAATCAGGTAGTCCCGCGGAACCCAAGAATTATAGACCGATTACGTGTTTATCGACGGTTTATAAACTTCTTACATCCATTTTGAGAGCGAAAATTAATACGCACATTGAGAATAATTCGATTATGTCTGCCTCTCAAAATGGATGTAGGAATGGGTCACGCGGTACTAAGGAGCTACTCCTCATAGACATGGCCATTAGCCAACAGGTTCGTCGATCCCGCAAGGATCTGTCGACATGTTGGATAGATTACAAGAAGGCCTACGACTCGGTGCCACATACATGGCTCATGAAGGTGCTGGAGTTGTACAAGATAGATGCAACTCTACGCACCTTCCTTGAGTCGTGTATGAGGCAATGGAAGACAGTCCTTCGTTATCCAGGATGTCGACAGATCCAGGGAAATGATGAGCCTGTATGGATTAAACGGGGAATATTTCAGGGCGACAGTTTGAGTCCACTTTGGTTTTGCTTAGCCCTGAATCCTCTAAGTACACTACTGGAGGATTCAGGTCTAGGCTATCGGTTGAGGAGAGATGGTCAGGTCATATCTCACCTCCTTTACATGGATGATTTGAAACTCTTTGCCCCCAACAAATTGCGTCTGATGGAGCTACTAAAGGTAACAGAAACTTTCAGTAGCGCCATCAGGATGGAATTTGGTGTCGACAAATGTGCAGTCATGCATGTAAAGCGAGGGGAGATTATGGAATCCGAGGGAATTCAACTCTCGGATTCCATAAGCCTCAGATCCCTCTCCTCATCCGAAAGCTATAAGTATTTGGGTATGTCGGAAGCGTTAGGCATCAACGATGCTGACATGAAGCAATCGTTGAAGGAGCGCTTCTTTTGTCGCCTGAAGAAGGTATTAATTAGTCTTCTTTCGGGCGGAAATAAGGTGCGCGCCTTCAACGGTTGGGTCATGCCGGTTTTGATGTACTCTTTCGGCATACTTAAATGGACTCAGACTGAACTCGACGCCCTGGATAGAAGAGTCCGTACACTACTGACTGCAAACCGGATGCATCACCCACGATCATCGGTGATGAGACTGTATATCCCGCGGAAGAGCGGGGGTCGAGGCTTTTTAAATGCGAAGACCCTCCACAACCGCGAGGTGTGCAGTCTCAGGGAATATTTTTTAAAAGCCGAAGTGGGTATGCACCGTGATGTGGTCGCAGTGGACAAGGGGCTCACCCCGCTCTCCATGGCTAAAGAGAACTGGCGCAAACCTGTAGTACTTTCTACTGATGACCGCAAGAAGGTATGGCAAAGCAAGGAGCTTCACGGGCGCTTCTATCGGGCTCTTCATGAGCCCGGTGTAGACTTCTTAGCGTCCATATCCTGGCTACGTTTTGGTGACCTTTTCGGGGAAACTGAAGGTTTTGTCTGTGCAATTATGGACGAAGTTATCTTAACGAATAACTACCGGAGACATATTATGAGGGACGGGACGGTTGACGTGTGTCGGGCATGCCACCGTCCGGGTGAGTCTATCAGACATATTATCTCTGGTTGTTCTCGTCTAGCTAACGGCGAGTACTTGCACAGGCATAACCAAGTAGCTAGGATTATTCACCAGCAACTTGTTTTGAAATATAAACTTGTGGATTCTGAGGTACCGTATTACAAGTATGTGCCCGACCCAGTTCTTGAAAATGACCATGTCACATTGTACTGGGATCGGTCTATCATTACTGACAGGACTATTGTTGCCAATAAGCCTGATATAGTGGTGATAGATCGATTAGCGCGCCGCACAATGATTGTCGATGTTACCGTTCCACATGACGGGAACCTCGTGAAAGCTGAGAAAGAGAAGCAAATCAAATATCTCGACTTAGCACACGAGGTTGTTGACATGTGGAATGTGAGCTCGGCTATCATTGTGCCGATTGTCGTATCAGCCAATGGGCTGATGGCCGAAAGCCTCGATCAACATCTATCGAGGCTCTCGTTAGGCGGTTGGATCAAGGGCCTGATTCAGAAGGCAGTACTCCTTGATACGGCTCGCATTGTGAGGAGGTTCCTGTCTCTGGGGCCCTAACCACCGGTAGCTTGGACCCTGCTCCCGACACCGGCGGACAACTATTTTTTTATATTTTTAAATGTTTTTTATACCTATTTTTTATATTTTAAGAAATATTTAAAAATGTAATAAAGTAAGCTAGCTAAATAAATGAACGGAATAATAATAATATTTATTGAGCAAACATTTGAGTACAAAATAACTTATATACTACAGCAATACATAGAACAGAGACATAGGCTTGTTAGAGTGGGGAGCAGGGCAAGACCCAGTCCCGTGCTAGGAATTAACCTGTATTACAGGAACTAGGCAATGCTCCGTCCCCTCCAAAAAACAAGCTCATATGAACCATTACAGTAGCATAAAAGAACTTGACTCACTGAGTTCCCTAATTAGGCATGCCTGTTGATAGGGAATCAGTATTTAAATAAGTAGGTACAAATTAAAAGACTATGAAGTATGGGTGTGCCACATTTAAAGTGTCGTATTTAAAGTGTGAGTATAATATGTTGTGTGTGTGGTTGTAGTGATGTGTGGTTGTAAGGACGTGAGTGCTTTGTGGGAGTTTAATTAAAGGTTGGTGGTATTTGTAAGTTGTATAATTATTTATAATCGAGTAAACTAGTTTGATCTAATCTTATAAACTGGAAATTTTTTGATTTGCTTGAGATAAATTATAAAAATACGTAACTATTACTGATTTAATAAATTTTCAGTTTCTATGTAATTCAACTGTAAAAGCCAAGATATTATTTTGTTTTTAACTATTTTATCTATAGTAAATCTGTCGATGTAGAATAATGGCGGGAACAGATCTATCAGAACTCAATTTATTGCTGAATCGATTCTTTCCTGCGATTCGGATAGATTTAAAAATCGATCTTGTTTAGGAATAATCGTCATCCCTACCTGTACGTCTGTCATCTGCCTTGACAGTTGCATCTGTGTGAGACGAAACACAAAAATAAATATTTTCACAACGGAACTACGAAATACATATTATACAGTACCTACGTTATAATTATGATATTACTAATTATTTAGCTATTTATGAGTTTAATATCATTTTTGTGAAGTTTTTATGTAAAGGCGCATACTTACGTAATTTGTACAAATGAAGAGAACGAAACGTCCATCATGACTATACGGAAATGTACCTAGCAATCGTTAATTTACTGTTTATCTTAAAACCATAATTCCGGATACGAAAACAAAATTCCTGAAGTGAAAAGCTTGTAAAAAATAAGCGAATAATTTGTATATTAATTTGGTTTTCATACGTGCAACTTTTCAAGACTGCTTTTGGTCAATCTCCTTTGGCAAGAGATGTTCTACTGTTAGTCTTGGCGCCATCTTCTCGCCCTTATATCCGGGACTTCTCTTATATAAATTTATTATATGATCCCGTTTCGCCACACAGTTTTTGTTTCCATTTTTATATATTAAATGTTTATTTAGCAAATTAGTGCGTATTCCCTTCATCAGTTGCGGGGCATCAAAAATAGTGAATATTTTTTGATTATTTTATAAAAAATATCCTCCCCTCCATTCTTTATTTTCCCATATTTTTCTTTTGTATCTTTCAACAGGGAATTAATTGCAGCCGTATTTGTAGCTCCCTGGTCACAGACTGTAGCAACCACATTTAAGCCACAGTTTTGTAATTCCCTTAGGACATCCTTTATTTGGTTCTTTAAGTCCAATGTTTTAGTTGTACTTGCACAAAAACTAAAGGCAATGGGTTGCTTGAATTTTTTAATGATCCCGCGATCCATGAATACTAAAATATGATCTGCATATTCTTTCGTTCTATATTCGCCATCATCAGTAAAACCCACTATCATGTCGTTTTCCTTATCAAATGTAAGTCCTGGTGCTATTGACATTTCGTCAAACATTAATGCGCAATATTTGTGGGTTCTAAGCATCCTTAAAACTTTTTTCTTAAAATTTTTAAACATATGTTTATGCCAGGGGACAATTTAACTTTGTGCAAAACACCTTGCAAAGTCTTTCTTTTAGGCAATATGCACATTTCGCTTAAGACTCTGTAAGCCTTAGGACTTGGCTTATACAGTGAAAGTGCAATAATTTTTTCTTTTGATTTACTTCTTGCCAAATTAAGTTGTATTTTTATGAATTTTAGAGCATCTTTGTTTAAACTTGACCAGTTTTTGAGATTTTCTGATTCTGGAGACTTAAAGCATTTCCTTGTTAAGGGCAGTCTTTTCTTAAAAATATTTTTGGAAAAAAAACAAAAAATGTTTTTAAGAAAATACTTAATTTTGTCTTTACCATACCCGTTACGCTGAAAATTCTTTCAACAACGGCACTTACTCAAAGGTAATGAACGACAACGTAAGGAAAACTCTTTGATAAATCTTTGAAAATGAGGTTCCCTCCAGCATTCTCCATACCTGTACTCAAAAATTGACAATATTATTGGGAAACCGATTATTTTCTCGATGCGCATCGTATTTCATAATAGCTTCCCGGTCAATTAATATTGACCGGGAAGCTATTGAAGTTTTTCAACCTAGCAAACCATTAGGTTTGCTAGGTTGAAAATCTTCAGTGTTGGGTCTGCTGGTTGAGAGGCACACGTAGCCTGGTGACAAGAATTCAATTTTCTCCACCACTGACACTTAAGTGGTAGCCTGTCAACTAATTCCTTTATCAAATGCACGAGAAAAGCAGTGCATTGCTATTGGATTTCTTTGTCTTTGTTGGCAGAAACAGCCTTTTTAAAAAGT
>CAKAJR010000058.1:0-16236 GCA_916614155.1 Mesoligia furuncula
TACTAACAGGCGTGATGTGGTTATGAGGTTATAATTCTTATTTATCATAAAGTGCTTATTTATCAAATACTGCCCTATGTGAGGTAATTAAAATGTATTTGTGATGTCCCATTATTGATGTAGCACACAACTCAGTGGCAACACTGCTCGAGTCAGTCACGGCTTACCCCCGTGTCGACCCCTTATGTAAATAATATTGAGAAAATATTATTCGATCAAATAAATGTCGAAAATATCGTTTTCACACCACCTGCTCGAAAATGTCAAATTATATGTCAAGCAACCTTAACCCAAAGTGAGTCATTAGTGGCCGGGGGCACAGCCGGTCAATAATGTTGTACTGGATTTCATTATGACCCGCTGGTCAATAATGTGATTTGAATTTGGAATCTCACATGCTAAGCTAAATTGGCAGTATACTAACAAACACCCTTTGTTGCCAGAAAGAGGAAAGCTATTCTCGAAACCCTTACTACGCGTGGATGATATTCTCGATTTCCTACAAAATCATAACGACTGCTTCTTTATATCGTTGCCATGTTTTCGAAGACATAATATTGTAAAAATAATTAGATAACTACGAACCATTTTTTAAAAGGAATGCAATAACATTAAAACTGGCATTAATAATAACAAATACCGTACCGCGCCGTAATACCGTAATAGTAATTGGCTGTAACATTAGTTAATTTAAGTAAACTGCGCTAAGATTGCTGTGGATTTTGTGAATAAATAAATAAATAATAAAACCTATCTATATTACAGTCGATTTATCACATTTTATCAAAAATACTCTATTTTCACGAGCGTCTCCAATGACGTTCTAAATTCAAAATGCATACAGCCCATCAGGGAACGTTCAAGTATTACGTAACGCAATTTGGGGGGCGGGGGGGTCTTGTAAAACGTTACGGTGCGTTACAGGGGCGGGCGGGGGTATTGGAACAACGCGTTACGTAACTTCTTTTATTGTTATAAAAAACTAGGAAATTAAAATTTCCCAAGTTGGCAACCCTTTCCGTTTATGTTTTACGGGGAATCCCTCGATTGTATGTTAGGTGATTTAATTGTTCGCAATTAAATTGTTTTTTAAATGCCTTATTATTTCATTAATAAATAAATAACTTACAATTTAAAAATCTCTTTTTTTATTTATTGCAAACGGTCAAAACAATAACAAAGGTATTTTAGCGCCTTTCCGGTACTTTGCGCAACATAATAATTGTGACTATTATGTAAAAAATGGTCACTTAGATGTTACGTAACATTTAGAGGGGTGGGGGGGGTACAGAAAAACGTTACGATGCGTTATATGGGGGGGAGGGAGGGTCTAAAATCTACAAAAAATGCGTTACGTAATACTTGAACGCTCCCTGACATCCAAAACCATTCTACCAGCCCTGTGTAAAGCTTAGTTTACACAAACGCCACTTCCATGAGAGTGATATCAATAGACACACACGACAAAACCGTAGAAGAGACTTTTTTTTTTTAATCGAATTGATCGTGTCTTGGCTACTTATTGGTAGACGCAATAAAGGCGCGAATTTTCGTACTGGCTATTATTTTCTCACAGTAGGTGTAAAAAGTAGAGTATCCTCCTCTGGGCTAAAGGTGTCTTTGCCTTGGGCTAGCTTGAATCCCTCGCTGCATTCAGGATTCTTGTATTAACTCCCTCGCTTCGCTCGTGAGTTAAATCCCGAATCCTTCATTGCGCTCGAGATTCAATATGACGCCCGTGACATAAGACACAACTTTAGCCCCTCGGTGCATAATCTACTATAATGTACCAGTTTTAACAGAAGTTCCACTTCGGTGAAATCGAAGTAAAGTAAGAAATTATTATCTTTCTGTTAAAATTAGTGTTATAAAAAAAAATGTATTAAGTAGCGAAAATATCGTAGCTTAACAAAAGTTCCACTTCGGTAAAATCGAAGTTAAGTAACAAATAAAATTATTATCTTACCTACTGTTAAAACTAACTAGTGTCATAAAATAATAATAATAATAATATGTTTATTCATAAAAAAAAGAATACAGATAGTTACAGAATCAATGGGTAGATAGTTACATATTTATGTTAGGTTTTGTTGTTGTAAAATCTGTAACAAAATGTTTAAAACCCTGCCTCTCAAACTAGGTGATAACCATGTATTTTGAGAAACAGTGTTCGGCCACGAAATTCTTATCGAAGCGCACGGCAGTACCCGAACCGCTTCGAGCTACTTTTGACCACCCTGAATCTAACTATTTGTCACACGAAATCGAATCAAACTTCACATACCTATATAATACCATGACTGCTGTTAGTTCGAATACCAAATTTCATAACTGTAGCTTTAATAGATTCAAAGTTATGGACTTTTCAAAATAGCTAAAGTGGCACTGACTGACTGACTCACTCACTTAGAGTTAATCAAAATGTTTAGGGACTTCTAGTAGGCCTAGAAACTTGAAATTTTGCACGAAGCTAACCATTAGCATGAAACTAAAGGAAAAATTAAAAAAATGGTCAAGTGTGAGTCTGGCTCGTGCATAGAGGGTTCAATATTAAATTTTTATTCTAGCCGGCCTAGAAACTTCTAACCGGCCTAGAAACTTGAAATTTGGCACGAAGCTAGACATTAGCATGAAACTAAAGAAAAAATTAAAAAAATGGTCAAGTGTGAGTCTGGCTCGCGCATAGAGGGTTCCGTATTAATTTTTTATTCCAGCCGGCCTAGAAACTTCTAACCGGCCTAAAAACTTGAAATTTAGCATGAAACTAAAGGAAAAATTAAAAAGAGGTCAAATGTGAGTTTGACTCGCATGCAGAGAGTCCCGTATGATTTTTTTTCTAGCTGAAACTGGACGTTACCATGAAACTAAAAGAAAAATTTTAAAAGCGGTCAAGTGTGAGTTTGGCTCGCGCACAGAGGGTTCCGTAGGTATTAATTTTTTTTTATAGTCGGCCTATAAACTTGTAATTTTGCACGAAGCTAAAGTAAAAATAAAAATGCGGTCAAGTGTGAGGTCGGCTATCACACATTCTGTAATCCGTGTTCCGTATTAAAAAAAATAAGCTTAATTTTTAGGTAAGTATGAGACTTTCTTGGAAAGATAAATTATTAAAGAATATCATAAGATAAACGCATAATATTTTTTAAGAATACTTATTTAACCCCTTTTAAATCGTTTTGTTCAGCAGATTCATATTTCTATTTCTAAAAGTATATTTTTTAAAAGTAAAACTAATATTCAAATTGTACTTAACTTGAAGTTTTGAGCCGTGCTTTTGTTTACCGGGAGCAGTTTCCGATATGTTTAACTTACGCAATCATCATTCATAAGAGTCAAGGTTTCAGCTTGGACAATGCTTTAATTGATATTAGTCTTCTATATTCGCTTGTGGTCAAGCCTACGTACAATTTATTATTTATCTAGGGTAAAAAATTTGAGTGGTGACCATTTAATAAATATCGATCCTAGCCAGAACAAAGCACAAGAAAGTGCTATTGTTGAGTACAACAGATTAAGGTCGCTCTATAGACCGGATTTAAAAAACATATGTGTGAAAAAGAATAAGTTTAAAAAAAAACAGCTGATAGGGAATGGTCTATACATCCAAACATTGCCGCAGTTCAGACTGCAGCGGGCTCATCATTTAATAAAAAACTGGCCAAGTGCGAGTCGGACTCGCACAAGAAGGGTTCCGTACCACAAGGCAAAAACGCCGAAAAAAACATGTCTGTTGTATGGGAGCCCCCTTAAATATTTATTTTATTTTAATTTTATTATTTGTTATTAAAGTTAAAATACAACTGAGTATTTTGTGAATATTTCAAGTGCCTACCTGTTGCCATTTTTGATATCGAGCAAAAAAGGGCAAAAAAATCGCGTTTGTTGTATGGGAGCCCCCCTTAAATATTTATTTTATTTTGTTTTTAGTATTTGTTGTTATAGCGGCAACAGAAATACATAATTTGTGAAAATTTCAACTGTCTAGATATCGCGGTTCTTGGGATACAGACTGGTGACAGACAGATAGACGGACAGACGGACAGGCGCACAGACAGCGAAGTCTTAGTAATAGGGTTCCGTTTTTACCCTTTGGGTACGGAACCTTAAAAAACACCTCGTAAGAGAAAAAATAATAAAAAACCACAATTATCAAAAAACAAGAAAACCTAGGCTATATAATTTAATCCTACACGTGTATCTACCCACTTGGCAAAAAGAAATGAAATCCCACTAAAAACATAATGTTGAAAAAGAAGGCCAACTTCCTTACTTCATGTAGATGTTTGACCAGCAAAAGAGTTGAAATCGAAACCAACGCCAAGTTTTAAACCATTTTCTTTGCACCGGCCTTATTTTGCAATTCTGTTGTAAGTAATTTGTGTTGGAAACTTTTTAGATACCTATCAATACAATAATATTGTTCCATTTAAACTTGGCGGGTTTTTAGAAAACCATAAAATAATATGCATGAAAAATAACTATAACACAACGAAAACCCGCCAAGTGTAAATGGAACAATATTATTGTATTGATATCTAAAAAGTTTCAAACACAAATTACTTATAACAGAATTGCAAAATAAGGCCGGTGCAAAGAAAATGGTTTAAAACTTGGCGTTGGTTTCGATTTCAACTCTTTTGCTGGTCAAACATCGACATGAAGTAAGGAAGTGGCCTTCTTTTTCAACATTATGTTTTTAGTGGGATCCAATATTACTGTTACAACAATTAATGAACAGTGTCGTTCTACCGCTGCAATAATTTATGTGATTCTGTTTTGACGTGTGTAAATGTGAGTGAGGGTGTGTGAGCATGTAGTGGAAGGTGAGGGTGTGTGTGAGTGTGTGCATGTGTGATAAGGTGTGGGTGTATGCGCGCATGATTAAATGTGTGTAAATATCGAAATAGGAATGCGTGAGAGATTAGGTGATGTATGTTAGTAGAGACTCCGTGTAGGCATAGTCCCTCTCTAGTAGCCACTCTGTTACTCGAGTTTTTACCGTGTGTGTGTTTAGTTTTATGATTTTTAATTCTTTATTAATTTTATTATAAATATAATTACTTAGAGTATAAAATTGATGCGTTGCGAAGGCGGTTTTATGTTGATATCCCCTGATAAGTTGTAGTCGCTTATTTAGATTTGGCGGCGGCAGCTTAGCATGAGTTCTTAGAATCGATCGAAGCACGAAAAGCTGACGTACCGTAAGGACTTTGCAGTTAGAATATAATTCAATTGTTGGGAATCTATAGGGTTTCCTAGTCATTACCTTGAGTATGGCTCTTTGCGCTCTTTCTAATCTTAACATTTTAGTTTTTGCTGCACCGCCCCATGCAGTAATACAGTATCCAATAACAGATTGGCAAAGAGCATAATACACCATCTTCAGAGTGTCAAGTTTGGCCGACTCCCTCAGTGACTTAAAGACGTGAATAAGGCGCATTGTTCTTGTGGTAAGGGCGTCAATCTGTTTGTCCCAACTTAGTCCATCATCAATCTGGACTCCGAGATATTTTATATTGTCAGATCTGGTAAGAGTTGGACAGTTACAATAAGCTAATGGATTTGAACATGAGTGGGCTGCAATACTAAAGGTACGAGACGGTCTCGTGTTACGTCGGATTGCGAAAGGGATGTAAGTGGATTTGGTTAAGTTGAGTGTCAGAAGGTTAGAGTTCAGCCATTTCATTATTTTGGACAGGGCTTCCTCTGCAGTAGTCTTAACCATGTCCCAAGTAGGAGCATAAACGAGGATCGCAGTATCATCCGCGTACGCGTAGATGTCACAGTTAGGCAGTTTCATCCTGCAGAGGTCGTTGACATAGATTTGAAAGAGTGTAGGGCCGAGTATACTACCTTGGGGGATGCCGTACGTTATTGGCTCCTCGTCACTATAATAAGTATCCACTTTGACAATCTGCGTTCTATTATTGAGGTAACTTTTAAAAATTTCAAGTGGTATTCCACGCACACCAATTCGTTCCAGTTTGTCAATAAGTTTGGGAACAGAAACCGTGTCAAAGGCTTTAGAAAGGTCCAGACTGATCCCCAGGCATTTAGTTTTGATGTCAAGCTGCCTGGCAACCTGTTGCGTAAAGTCTAAAACCGCATCTTCCGTCGACAAAATATGTTATGGTTAATGATTGAACTAATCTTAGTCAAATCAAATGCATTTTGCACTGGCTATTGTAATTTGTAATCAACAAAAGAATTCATAGAATTCATTACAGTGTTGTAATATCAAGTGAACAGCACATAGCACACGTCGTCAAAGGATCTTTGTACGGCAAGCGATACCCGTACCCCCGGCAATAGGTACAGGAAGGGAACACCGGGGTGGTTTTTAGCCGGTAAGAGTCCGGCATGCCCCTCCGCCTTCCCCAGGGCGGAGGATGTCCATGAGGATTTTACCCCCGAGACAAAAAAAAAAAAAAAAAAAAAAGGATTTTTGTACGACTTGCTGGCTAGTCAAATATGAACGGCGCTGATTTAGTTTAAAATAAAATTTAATTACAATTATAGGAAAAAAAACGTGCAACTGTACTGGGTATGGTACAACAAGACATATTTTGATATACATTCAAATATGTGCGTGTGTGTGTGTGAAAGACACAAATGGAACAAGTTCCAATAAAACAACCTAATGGTTGCGAAAAACACAAATGGAACAAGTTCCAACAAAACAACCTAATGGTTGCGAAAAACACAAATTTAACAAGTTCCAACAAAACAACCTAATGGTTGCGGAAAACACAAATGGAACAAGTTCCAACAAAACAACCTAATGGTTGCGATTAATACCGGCAAGTTAACGAATGAGGTTTATTTAGTTAATAAAATTGTTTCTCCAAATAGTTAGTGGCAAAATATAGCATTATTGATTGACTATTTGGGAAACAAGGGACGTACTGGTGTTATTTTCGGGAACATGCGAGCGTAAAATCTAATAATTCTAAATTTGCTTATTTATATCTCGAAAACGGTGCGTCCTATCGAAAAAATAATGGAAAATTTGCCCCCCTTTTGGAAACCCGTTCTCGCAAAATTCGCGATATGGACAAAAAAAAAAACACACAGCGTACACACACACACACACACACACAGCGTACACAGTGTACAGCGTTTTAACTTTCTTATGCTTAATATGTACAGTGAATTTATAGTTTTACTTTTATTTCGTATAACCTCATTTGTTGATAGGTGCCAACCCAATTAAGCCATTAAATGTTTGGTTAACACAATTGCCTAATATTAGGCAAATAAGATCGCGGAAGTCGCGATTACGAAGTAATTTGAAGAGGTAAACAATTAAATGAATAGTGGGTATCTAAAAGTTAACAATAACTTATACATTGGTATAACCAACCAGTGTATGCAATCAATGGGTGAAAACTCATCAAGTTCATACATTGGGTGGGACCGACTAGTTTACGCAATTTACAAAATAAATCATGGTTAGACATTAAAAAGATTTTAATCTCTATTGCCAATTCTAGGTATGAGGGGCACGTGGCTAAATAATAACAGCCGCATAGGTCGATCGATCAGGTTAAGCTACGCTTGCCGCGGTTGGTCTATGGATGGGTGACCATCTTTACATACCGTGTCCCCTCCGTGCCTCGGAAAGCACGTTAAGCCGTTGGTCCCGGCTGTCATTTGTGAATCTTTGACAGTCGTTACGGGTAGTCAGAAGCCCGGAAAGTCTGACAACCAGTATCGTATTACCCAGTAACTGGGTTGTGGAGGTCAGATAGGCAGTCGCTCCATGTAAAATACTGGTATTCAGCTGCGTCCGCTAAGACTGGAAGCCGACCCCAACATAGTTGGGAAAAAGGCTAGGTAGATGATGATGATTGCCAATACCTAGGTATGGCAGTAGAAATCACAAAAGATATAAAATTTCCTGACCTGTAAATAATGCAAATTGCATAAAAGGGTAAAAGTTTCCTGCCCTGTAATTAATCCAAATTGCAAAAAAGGGTAAATGAAAAGCGGTAAACTTAGTAAAAATTAAAAAGTAATAGACTAAGTAAAAATCACAAAATAATAATAATCTTTATTTCAAAAAGCCAATGTAGAATTTGTCCATCTCAATCAAGCATAAAAAAAAAAAAAAAAGAACAATGAAGTACAACGCTATGCATTATTTGAGACAGAGTGAACGTCTGTGTCTGTGCTAGTATAAACTGTGTTACAGACACAGGCTGCAAAAGTGATAATAGTTCGTGCCCTAAAATAATGCTAATTGCAAAATTACCTTTAATCTCACTACATTTTGACAAGTTTTGACATTTGTTTATCGCCGAGATGAGACTGAGACTAGATTTTGAACGTTTTAAATTAGTAGAATTGGCCTTCTGGTGTCATACCGCACCGTGTCATACGTAGGCACATACACATAATAATAGCATTTAATTTCAGCGCAACAGTGGTGGTGGTCTAGCCCGACTAAGTTCGTGGGTTCGAAACCAGGCAGGCGTTTTGTGTATTTTCACTCATCACCACTGTTCATCAATGGTGAAGGAAAACACCGTGAGGAAACCGGCATGTCTGAGAACCAATACTTCGAAGACATGTGATTCATTAAATTGGACGCAATGGGCCTCCATTAGATTGGACGCATTTGGACATCCATTAAATTGGACATTACAAAATGGTGAAGGAAATCATCGTGAGGACATCGATCGGACATCATCGTGAGGATCGTGCCATATGTAACACTCCATTAAATTGGATTTATCAAAGCGAAAATTCTAGGAAAATCATCTACTTTTACAATATTTGTAAATAATTTGTAAATATGTGAGCACCATGTATCTATCACATAATTGATTTACCTGCAATTGCTTCATTTTAATTCTTTTTACCTTTTGTGGTAGATTAATTTTATTCTAGGTGCATCGTCTTCACATATAATTATATTATATAAGGTGCCATTAAAATAGGTGGACAAACTTTTACGAATCATTCAGACCACCAAAATAAGGACGATGATAAAAAAATATAAAAGAAAAACGCATAGATACTCAAAAGAAAAATAAAATCAGCTAACGAAAATACACTAATGTGCCTGCAATTTATTATTTTAGGTCAAAATAAAATCACTTTAATCGGTGTTTTTTTTTGCTTGGATATGTTTAGTTAGACGTACTGAGCGCTGTGTTAAAATTTGTCCATCTATTTTAATGGGACCCTGTATAAACAAGACCTTGTAAAACATTTTAAAAGGGTAACGGTGGAGTTTCTTGCCCATTCTTCTCCAAACGAAAACTACCTTTTGGAATGGGCGACTAGAATCAATTCAATATTTCAATAAACATGACAACAACAAACATTTCAATTCAATAAAAATAAAGGAGGGATGTAGTGTATGCGCAGGCATTGGCGTGGCAGTCGCTTACCGGCCGTAGGCGAGTGCAGACGTTCTCTGGGTTTCGTATAGACTATGCCACCTCAGTGATCTGTCAAAGTGTGTTTTATTAACCCAGCGAACATTACAGGGCCTGCCCTTAATATTTGGCTGGTTGGCCACTTCGAGTCAGCCGGCAGCCCCTCTCCCCCAAAAAGCGAAGGCATGAAAAAATGAACCCGCGAGCAGGCCTTGGAACCGGTACCGATAAAAGAGGCTCTGTATGGGTACTCAGCGATTCTTGCCATTGCGGTACCTGGCAGCGTTGCCAGACGTCCCGATTTTTAGTGTTTGGCCAGACTGGCAGCGCGGGCGCGAGGCGAACGCGGCGCGGCGAACTTAAACATATGAACATCCTTTGAGTGTCCATAGTGGGCACGCGGGCGCGGTGAGCAGCTCGGGGAGCGCGCGTGCAACTCACGCCATAGTGGGCACGCGGGCGCGGTGAGCAGCTCGGGGAGCGCGCGGGCAACTCACGCCATAGTTGTCAGCCACATTGTTTGTTATACATTCAAAGCATACAGACGTGCTCATCAATGCATTTTTAAAAATAAAATAAATTAACGTTTGCATAAATAGTGACCTAGTTTTAGTGTATTAGCGTGACAAACATTTTAAGTGAGAAGTTTGAATAATGAACTGACTGGATTATTCTGAAATACTCGTGTTATATGGAAGGCAGCCCCAATAATCGGAGCGCGATGATACGACACAGCCCTCCACCGACACCGACCCCGGTACCAACCCCGGTACCGACGACGCCGGTACCGACACCGGCACCGACACCGCCGCGACAACCAAGACAGGACCAAGACGATAAAATTGAAGTAGTGACCACTCCAGAGATCCAGAACTGGATGACATCAATCGAGCAATGCCTGAATGAGGTATGTGCTACTGCTTCTGATGGTAAGCTCAACACTGAGCAGAAATTAAAAATAAATAATCTTTGCCGAAAAGTTGGTCATGGAGTTTCGCAAATGGCTGTTCAGTACCAGTCTCTAAAGCAAAAAGCCATTCAAACCCATACCACTCTTAAATCCATGACCGAAGCTCGAGACCTGTCCGACTGTCTAACGGAGATGAACCGGACGATTCAGGAGTCCTGTACGAAGCAGGGTGCGGGCACATCTTTTGCAGATATGGTGAAGAAGGGGTCCAACAGCTTTGTTCGTCCTAATACTTTTAGTTCCGTGGCGATTTATCCTTGTGATAATTCAAAGACCAGTGACGAAACCAAGACCATGGTCCAAAAAATCATATGCCCTGGAGAAATGAAGCTGAAAGTACGAGGCGTACGCAAAATAGGAAAAGGAGGATTAATAATCAGCACTGAGACCAAAGATGACCTAGATAAGCTCAAGCACACAGTCCAACTCGCTTCGTCAGGGCTTACCGTCGACGAACCTCAAAAACGCAAACCTCGCATTATAGTTATAGGAGTTCCCACATCCATGTCCGAAAATGAGGTTTATAAGTGTATCTATGAACAGAACTTGACCGACAAACTGCCGACTATGTCCCTAGATACATTTTTGACCTCAATAAAACTGAGCCACAAATCTGGCAGGAAGGATGCTGAGAATTGCAACTATATTATAGAAGTTCCAGCCATCATTCGCAAGGCCCTCGTTACACAGGACAGATTGTTTATAAATTGGACGTCCTGTCCGGTACGAGACTTTACATTGGTAACTAGATGTTACAAGTGCCAGCAGTATGGTCATGCAGCCAAAACGTGCAAAATTGCTGCCCCCACATGCGGCTATTGCGGTGAAGAAGGGCACTCAATGCAAGACTGCGCAAAGAAGGCCAATCCGCCAAAATGTGCTACATGTTTGCGCTTTAAAAAACAAGCCAACCACAAGACGGGAGATACAGATTGCCCTGCTAAAAAAGCTGCCGAATACAGGTACATTAATTCGATAGATTATGAAGGCGCCTAAGAGCGCCACATACTAGTTTATATTTTAGACTTAATTTATTGTTTTATTTTATTTTAATATGGATGATAACTTAATTACCGATATAGATAACACATTTTTAACTAGATCAAAGACATGTGACGTTGAGGACTGCAGACATTATCTTTCCGACTATCAAAATTCGCTAACCGTACTAACCCAAAACATTCGTAGTATTTATAAGAACATAGATAGCTTTAATATTTTTCTTCATAGACTTAACTTTGATTGTGATATAATGGTACTTACCGAGTGCTGGCTTTCTAATCGCCACGATAGCCTCCCATTAATACCGGGGTACAACTTATTACATACCAAAATAAACTACAATCAAAATGATGGTGTGGTAGTCTATGCTAAGGAATCATTAAAGGTAACAGTCGAGGAACACACCCTACAAGACTGTATGAGTAATTGTTTAGTCATCAAAATTGGTACAACCACAGCGATAATCGCTATGTATAGATCCCCATCCTCTAGAAACTTAGATCCTTTTAACAATTCCTTAAACCAGATCTTTCAAGCACTAAGCCCATTTAAGAATGTTATACTAACAGGTGATTTAAATATAAATATTGGCTCCGAAAACTGCGATGCAGGGACCCAAGATTACCTTAATATTTGCTTATACCATGGTTTTCTCCCCGCTCACACATTGCCTACTCATCAGAGCGGTTCCTGCCTCGATCATATGATGATCAAAACCAGCCTATCATACATTACGCTTGTTACTAACTCAACAATTACGGACCATCACGCAGTTTTAATCAACGTAAATTTAACGCTGCCTAAGCTAAATCGTCCTCAGACTATTAGCAAATTAAATACAAACAAACTCGAATATGATTTGTGCAACATTGACTTTAGCCTAGTTTACAATACTGCTGACGCTAATCTGGCTTTATCGTACTTAATAACACATGTTCAACAAGCAATATTACGTAACACGACAGTTTCTACAGTAAATAAGAAATTTTATAATATTAAACCATGGATTACTCCAGGACTAATTCGGTGTATAAGACACAGAGATAAACTTCATCAGAAAACTAAAAGACACCCTGATAATCTAATAATTCAAACCACCTATAAAAGATACAGGAATTTCTGCAACAATCTCCTAAAGAATTTAAAAAATAATCACGATAAAACTGAATTAAATAAAGCAGGTAAAAATACCAAGCAACTATGGAAACATATTAAAAACGTCACTAATATGTCTAAACAGCGTGAATCAAATTCGAGTTTATTGCTGACTAATACTTCACCACTCTTATCAGCTAACAATGTAAATAACTTCTTTGTAAATGTTGGGAAAACTCTTGCCGATCAGATTCCGAGATATTGCGACCAACCATCTTTCCAAAAGTCTAACAATAGCTGTAACCTGAAATCGTTTGCTATATTGGATACCGATGAAGATGAAATAACCCGAATCATTTCTGGGCTAAAAGACGACTGCGCAGTTGGATGGGATAACATAAGCAATAAGATCCTTAAACTCTTTAAGCAAATTTTGGTACCTCCCTTAACGCATATATTTCGAATCTGTCTTTCGGAAGGAATTTTCCCCAGATGTCTAAAAAAGGCAGTTGTAATCCCTATCTTTAAATCTGGAAGCAAGGACGTAGTCAATAACTATAGGCCAATATCATTACTCCCCTCAATTTCAAAAATTCTAGAGAAAATTATAAACAGTAGACTTGTTAATTACCTAGAAAAAAACAACATCCTATCCCCTGCGCAATTTGGTTTTAGAGCCAAACTGTCGACAGCAGATGCGGTGCATAGCCTGACTGATTATATTTCAGAAGAACTCGGCAAAGGATACCAGACCTTGGGAGTCTTTCTCGATTTAGCCAAGGCCTTCGACACGGTGTCTATTTCTGTTCTTCTGAACAAATTAGAGATCATAGGAATAAGGGGAACGCCGCTGAAACTTTTTACTGACTATCTAGACAACCGGTACCAATGTGTTAAAATAGATAATATTACGAGCGATGAGCAGAAAAATACTGGTTTTGGTGTTCCTCAGGGGAGTATTCTGGGCCCCACCCTCTTTCTTATTTATATTAATGACTTGTGTAATCTAAATATTAAAGACGGCAAAATAATATCATATGCCGACGACACGGCGTTAATATTTAGCGCCAAAACCGGTAGCGAACTGTTCGAAATCGCTCAACTAGGTTTTAATTAGGGATTGCAATCCAGCGGCGTTTTCAATCCAGCGGAATTTTTGCTGGATTGACCTGAATCCAGCTGGATCCAGCGCGGATCCAGCAAAACGTGGAACGAAAATAAAAAGACGACATTTTTAAGACTTTTTTTATTAATTTGTACTTCTTACGATAATCTTTGAAATCTTCCACTCATTTGGTGATATCTTATATTAATTTGCTTTGGTTTTTTAATAATTTGAGATCAAAATAATCAACATAAAATTAAATAACAAACATATAACCTTATATTCATATAACATTTAAGATAATATTTCTAAGTAAGCACTATCTTATTAATTACGCTTATGTTTAATGATAGGACGGCTAATCAGTAGCAATCAGTCTCACAAATTCTTTTAAAATTAACTTAATTAACATTCTTTTAAATAAAAAAGGACCGTAACAATAACACTATTTTAATTTTCAATAGTATTTTTGTATCAAACAAAAAAAGCTTTGAAATAATCTTCTCTCCGCTCGTTAATCTATATATATAAAATGGTAAACTGACTGATTGTTGATATATCAACACACAGCCCAAACCGCTGGTCCTAGAGACATGAAACTTGGAGGGTGTATTCTTTGTATAGAGTAAGTATCCACTAAGAAAGGATTTTTGGGAATTCTACCCCTAAAGGGGTGAAATAGGGGATGGAGGTTTATATGAAAGTCCGTCAGTTTTGAAGTAAGGATCTTCAAATTTTGTGTTTAGGCTGAGGATCGAAAATTAATTTACACGTGTCTCAGCGTTCTTGACAATTCTACCCCCGAAGGGTTAAAAAGGGGGATGAAGTTGTGTATGGAAAGTCCTTAATTTTCGAAGTAAAAATCACTAAATTTATTATTTAGGCTTATGGTTAGAAGGTAACGCAACGGTGTTGTTAGAATTGCAACCCTCAAGGGGGTGAAAAGGGGGATGAAATTTTGTTTATAATTATATAATCTTGAACACACAGCCCAAACCGCTGGTCCTAGAGACATGAAACTTGGATGGTGTATTCTTTGTATAGAATAAGTATCCACTAAGAAAGGATTTTTGGGAATTCTACCCCTAAAGGGGTGAAATAGGGGATGGAGGTTTATATGAAAGTCCGTCAGTTTTAAAGTAAGGATCTTCAAATTTTGTGTTTAGGCTAAGGATCGAAAATTAATTTACACGTGTCTCAGCGTTTTTGACAATTCTACCCACGAAGGGTTAAAAAGGGGGATGAAGTTGTGTATTGAAAGTCCTTAATTTTCGAAGTAAAAATCACTAACATTATTATTTAGGCTTATGGTTAGAAGGTAACGCAATGGTGTTGTTAGAATTTCAACCCTCAAGGGGGTGAAAAGTGGGATGAAATTTTGTTTTTAATTATATGTATAATCTTGAACACACAGCCCAAACTGCTGGCTCTAGAGACATGAAACTTAGAAGGTGTGTTCTTTGTGAAGAGTAAGTATACACTAAGAAAGGATTTTTGGAAATTCTACCCCTAAAGGGGTGAAATAGGGGATGGAAGTTTATATGAAAGTCCGTCAGTTTTGAAGTTATGATCTTCAAATTTTGTTTGTAGGCTGAGGATTGAATATTAATTTATACGTATCTCAGCGTTTTGACAATTCTACCCCCGAATGGTTAAAAGGGGGGATGAAGATGTGTATGGAAAGTCCTTAATTTTCGAAGTAAAAATCACAAAATTTATTATCTAGGCTTACGGTGGGAAGGTAACGCAACGGTGTTGTTAGAATTAAGAATTATATAATCTATCAACACACAGCCTAAACCGCTGGTCCTAGAGACATGAATTTTGGAGGGTGTGTTTTGTGTGAAGAGTAGGTATCCACTAAGGAGTTTTTGGAAATTCAACCTTTAAAGAGGTGAAAGGGGTATTTTGTTTGTATGAAAAATCTTATTCCTTGAGTTAATAACCTTGAATCTTGGCAGGAATACTTATCTGAGTAAATTATGAAGTTTCGCATTTTTTGTTTTTTTACCCTCTAAAGAGGGATTGAGGGGTGTCAAAATTTGTATGGAAGAATTTTAACGCGCTGTCCGATTAACTCGAAACTGAGTATGTTTACTTAAAACTGAAAATAAAGAATAACGTGTATCAGGGTTTTTCGAAAATCTACCCCTAACTGCGCGAAAAAGGGTAATTTTACAGGGCAAGAATTACTATGTGCCTTGATTAGCTCGAAAATTTGTATAAATAATCTTTGAGTCGAGTCATCGAAACATCCTGCCGGGTCAGCGGGATTGTCCGAAAGGGTTACCGCTGGTCCGGAACATAAAGGGCTAAGGAAGGAACATGGGTGGGTTTTAGTCAGTAAGAGTCTGACACTTCCTTCCAGTCCACCCAGAGCGGGAGGGGGTCATTTGATGATTTGGCAAACGAAAAAAAAATAATCATCGAAACATCCCAGACGATTGTTCAAAATTCCATCCCTATGGGGATAAAAAGAGGGGACACAGTTTATATGAAAAATCTTATTTATTTAACACAACTAAGTGAAAAATAACTTTAATTTCGGAAGTCGGTGTCTTTGGATCTTTATTTTAGTTTTTTGCCACCGACTTCCGAAATTAAAGTAATTTGACACTTTGTAGTGTTTTTTTGGAAGGCAGTTTTTTTTTTGTTAAAACGTTTTTATTTCTCACTTC